>JAMKQA010010097.1:0-24244 GCA_024699735.1 Posidonia australis | reverse complement strand
GTTCTTATTTTATTTTAAATAAGGGAAAAATCTCAAGAGGGTCTTGAGGAGTGGACTAGGCTGGGTTGCCGAACCACTATAAATTGCTTGTCTACATCAATTACTCTCATCCTCTTCTTGTATGTTACATCGATTGCTTGAGTAGTTAAGCTTGTTTATACGTGTTAAATAATCTCCTTGTATGAAATTTTTCGTTAATCTGTAAAAACCAATCTAAGTAATTAAAAAGTGTTAATTCTCTATTCACCCCCTCCCTCTAGAGAAGCTATCCGATCCCACAGTTACATCATATGAAATTACTTGGTTGATTAATCTTGCTTATTTTGGTGTCACACAAGCTCATCTAGTTAATTTGTTCTGTGATAATACTACTACCATTCATATTGCTAAGAATTTAGTTTATCATGAGTGTATCAAACATATTAAATTAGATTTTCATTTAGTACGTAAAAAGATTCATAAAGGGATTCTTAGACTAAGTTTTATTTCTTCTAAATAACAGCTTACTGATTTGTAACAAAGCTTTTAGGAAAAGATATTTTTGGTTTTTTGTTAGGCAAACTGGGAGCCATTGACATATACTTTCTAGTTTGAGGGGGAGTGTTGAATGTATGTGATGACTTGTATTTTTGTATGTTAGTTTTGCTTGTTTGTTTTCCTCTTTACATGTAAACTGGATATGGATCCTTTATTGACTTGGATCTGTTCCGAGTGTATTCATATATATTTTGGGATTCTACTGTCGTGTATAGATGTGGAAAATTTTCTTCTAATCTATTTTTATAGAAATACAATATATTTGACTTGAATTTATTGGAATCTATTGAGTGCATCATATCCACAACCATGTATCACATAAATAAATTCACTTATGTGCATTTGATAAGACTTGAATGCCATGTTGAATCTCCATTTGGTTGTTTCAAAAATTTCAGTGATCCAGATACTATCTTCGTGCAAGAAATAACTTTCCAATTATGATATAAATTTCTACAGAATAAAAAAAATAACTAGCTTAGTATCCCATCATCATCTATGTAAAGAGTCAATTTAAAATAAATAAAATCCTTTAAATTAAACAAAAATTTTCATTTTTGAAAAGGAAAGTCTTTCAAACTCTATTTAATCGTAAGAATTTCAAATCTAGTGGAACTTTAAAATGATAGAGATAGATTTCCAACTAATTAATGGCTTTGAACAATCATTTTTCTATTTTTATTTTCAAAATTGTAGCATTTTCTATTAGTACTTTTGAATTTGAGAAATAAAGGAGAGAGAAAGAAGGGGGAAGGATTTTCCACTTTTTCTAACTCTTTCAAATTTCCATCAACTATGCTTATAAAAAAAGAGTAAATTTCATGTTGATGCTCTCAACTTTACGTGATTTTCATGTTGATATTCTAAACTTTAAAAGGACTTACTTGGGTACCCTCAAGTACTATTTCATCTCGACTTAAAATTCTCTTACTAACATCGCTAATAAACATCATGATTTTCCTATTATGCCCTTTCCATCATATACGGTAAAACCCCATCCCTTAAGAGACAACACTTTTCTTTTATTATCATATCTCCTGTCACTATCAACAAATAATGCATATTGATCGATAATCATTTACTCTATTGACCAATCTAATAAAAAATCCCTAGACTTTTAATAAAAATAAGTTGACCAAAAAACTTAAATATTAAAAATATAAAAAACAAGTCTCATAATAATATTCTTTGAGTCTCATCCCACAATAAATAAAATGTATAATTGTTTCAATTTCACTAAAGACTAAGATGACTTGACCTCAAAAAAAATCCTAGAACTTTAACCTGCTTTGCTATTGTCCCACCTAAGAAACTGAATAAACAACAAAAGAAATTTATTGAGTCAAAAAACTCAATGAATGAGTGTGTATCCCTCTACAGAGGATACACTAATCCTACATTCAAAATCTAAATAAGTTGTTATGAACTGAATGTTTTTAGGAAACAATAATGAACTGAAATGGGAGTACCTTATGGTTTAAGTATTTTCCTATTGATACAGAAACGTTGGGCTAGTTGGGCCTTATGCTCAAGCCTTGATAAGTGATATCAAAGCTAGATTATTAGTCAAAAGTCTAGGGAAATGACAGCACTTATATTGCGTAGTGATTCTAGCTTGGACTTTGACAAGGATGTCGATCAAGAGTATGTGATGGAGAATGTGACGACATGCGTATATAGTTACACATTGCTTAATGAGAAGTGACAAGTGGAGGTTACATAGTCATGAGGCAATACTAGAGTATTTTATGATTGTAGTGTTTTTCCAATAGTATGGAAATAGGAGGGCTTGGTTTAAATAAGCTATGGACTATAGCCATCTATGGACTATAGCCATGGATCATGGATTGGGTCAACTGGGCCTTCGGCTCAAGTCTCGACAAAAATCCTTAAAACAGAGTGTCAATTGATTTATTTGTTATATCTTCTTTGAAGAACTACAGCCAGGTTTAGTAGCGTTTCGAACATTTTCTAGCATTTCTATCCTGGCATGTCAGTTAGAGTCATGAACAGAACAAACATTCAGTCCATCTACAGAAAATGTTTGAATATATGGCTCTTAAAACTAATACCAATTATAGGAACATCCAGTTCCTTCTATTTCTATTTTGCATTTATGTTTTTTTTTTTTTGCAATGATACTAAACACTAAAATTAAGATTCCAACCCTAGCTAGTAGAGGTTATAAAACCACGATGCTCTGTCCAACTTCACTAATAGGATTGGTTCATTTATGCTTCTATGTTGTTTGAACTATGTCTTTTGCTTGCAGCTGCTCTTGTATTCTAGTCACAATGTGATTGTACGTTCAATATTAAATCTTCTCCGACTTTATTTCAAAACTGTCACTTTCTAAGTTTTTTTTTTAAAACTATGACTCTAACGGTCACGTAGCTAATTACCCACATGGTTGTTATTAATTTTTTGTTTAAAAAAGTGAAATCAGCAATAGGGTTGCCGAGTTTAATAGTCAAGTTTCCATGAATGAATAATAATGTTTTTTTTGTAAACGGTAATATATTAATTGATCTTAAATACAATCACACCAAGTCTAAAAACTACAGTAAAGTATTGTTCATCAAAATACAGACCTGGTGGAACAAAAAAATAGACCCAAAAAGAAATCACGGCCAACATCAGGCTAAAACAGAGTGTTCAAAATGTATGAAATTATAGAGATCGATTAACAAAATATTAATCATAAGATGGGATTTCATCCCTAGTAGTCTGGAAGGGCTGGTTTGGATCCGGTGGCTTGTTAATTTGGGGAGCATGAGTTGTGTGCTCCATAGCCCTTTTATGTTCCAAGGCTGATATTGCACGAAGATCCTCTTCTTTTTCAAAGCCATTACCCAAGTATTAAATGCAGCAATGACAAACAGATAAAATTTCGTTAATAATAAGATAAGGAGTTTTACATATTCTCCTAAAAATTCTGTTATTCCGTTCCTTCCAAATAGACCACAGAATCATTTGAATCAATGTATGTCTGCCTTTAAAGGAGAATTTAGATTTCAGGGGAATAATGAATGAAAATAAGTTAGTAATAGAACTTATAGCAGGGTATAAAGGACCCTGAATAAAAGCATTCCATATAGTTGTAGCGAAGGGATAGTTGAGGAATAAATGATTAGTTGTTTCCTCATAACCTCTACAAAAGATACATATTTCAGAACCATTCCATCCCCTTTTGCGTAAGCTGACTTTAGTTAAAACCTTATTGAATAAAACCAACCATGAAAATAGTTTAACCTTTAAAGGGACCCAACTGAGCCAGATATGATCGTGAAATTGAAATCTAAGTCCACCATCATTTATAACATTGTAGTCGGAATTGACAGTATAGTAGTTTTTAGAGGGAGTCCACTCCAAAGTATCCTCTTCATGACAAAGCATTATATTGTTTAGAATATTTGTAAGTATGTCGGCCTGATTTTGTATATTGACTATGTTCTCATGTTATGTAGGACTGGTAAATAAATTAGCAAAATCTGCTCTATGAGTTTCAATTGTTTTTACAATTGAGGCCTTTTTAAATTTAGCCAGCTTAAAATGATCCAGGAGAATATTCTTTAGTTTTTCCCTCCACCACCATCTATTTTCCCAGAAAATAGTGTTATTACCATTATTAACTTTATTCCTTTATTATTGCCCAAAATACATCAACTAGGAGATCTTCTCCAATATTGCAGGAAATAAAGGGTTGTTTCAATTTATTCAATAATTTCACCACTTTTCAAGTAAAAAATGGTAATAACACTATTTTCTGGGAAAATAGTTGGTGGTGGAGGGAAAAACTAAAGAATATTCTCTTGGATCTTTTTAAGCTGGCTAAATTTAAAAAGACTTCAATTGTAAAAACAATTGAAACTCATAGAGCAGATTTTGCTAATTTATTTACTAGTCCTACATCACAAGAAAACATAGTCAATATACAAAATCAGGCCGACATACTTACAAATATTCTAAACAATATAATGCTTTGTCCTGAAGAGGACACTTTGGAGTGGACTCCCTCTAAAAATTGCTATACTGTCAATTCCGACTACAATGTTATAAATGATGGTGGACTTAGATTTCAATTTCACGATCATATCTGGCTCAGTTGGGTCCCTTTAAAGGTTAAACTATTTTCATGGTTGGTTTTAACTAAAGTCAGCCTACGCAAAAGGGGATGGAATGGTTCTGAAATATGTATCTTTTGTAGAGGTTATGAGGAAACAACAAATCATTTATTCCTCAACTGTCTCTTCGCTACAATTATATGGAATGCTTTCATTCAAGGTCCTTTATACCCTACTATAAGTTCTATTACTGACTTATTTTCATTCATTATTCCCCTGAAATCTGAGTTCTCCTTTAAAGGCAGACATACATTGATTCAGATGATTCTGTGGTCTATTTGGAAGGAACGGAATAACAAAATTTTTAGGGGACTATGTAAAACTCCTTATCTTATTATTAATGAAATTTTATCTGTTTGTCATTGCTGCATTTAATACTTGGGTAAAGGCTTTGAAAAAGAATAGGATCTTCGTGCAATATCAGCCTTGGAACATGAAAGGGCTATGGAGCATACAACTCATGCTCCCCAAATTAACAGGCCACCGGATCCCAACCAGCCCCTCCAGACTACTAGGATGAAATCCCATCTTATGATTAATATTTTGTTAATCGATCTCTGCAATTTCATACATTTTGAACACTCTATTTTAGCCTGATGTTGGCTGTGATTCCTTTTGGGGTCTATATTTTTGTTCCACCAAGTCCGTATTTTGATGAACAATACTTTGCTGTGGTTTTTAGACTTGGTGTGATTGTATTTCAGATCAATTAATATATTACCGTTTACAAAAACAAAAACATGGGAAATGCGCATTCTGATCCAATTTGTCCATTTGAAGCCATAGCCCAGACCTGATAGGGAATCCAATAAAAAGTCCTAGTTAACATTATCGAATGCTTTCTCAAAGTCCAATTTTAGCACATACCCAGGGATACCCACCACTTTCATATAGTGTAGTGTTTCTTAGGCCACCAAGAAACAATCTCCTATATATCTTCCCAGGATAAAGGTACATTGAGAATTATCTATAACTTTATCAATAACAGGAGAAAATCATAAAGCTAGAGTCTTGGTGATGATTTTGTACAGGCTATTAACTAGATTGATAGGTCTAAAATATCTAATACATTATGCATCTTCGAATTTAGAGATAAGGGAAATAAAGGTTTGATTGATGGGTTCTAGAAAATCAGTATTTATGGAAGCATGTAGGCTATTAAATACCTCAAGAACATCTATTTTTAATGAATTCCAGAACTGATGGAAAAAACACAGAGAAAATCCATCAAGACCAGGGGCCTTATCTCCAGGCAGTAGCTTAACATTTTTGTAAATTTCTTTTAGAGAGAAGACTTCTTCCAAGGTCTCTGGGTTTTGTATTTTTGTAGGAATTAATATGTCCCAGTTCAGAGTTGGGATATATCCTTTAGGATTATTGAATAGTTTTGAAAAGTGTTCCTCTACTTCCTTAGATATTATAGTGGGGGAATAGGTAATGTTGTCCCTAATCTTCAGGGAGTGGATGGCATTATTTCTCCTCCTACACATAACCATGTTATGAAAGAAGGATGTGTTTAAATCCCCTTCTTTAAGTCATTGAATTCTGGAATTTTGCTTCCAGTAAACTTCTTATTCTTGCAGCAAATTGTAGTGTTCACTCAAGAGATCTCTCTTTAAAATCGCAAGATTTTCTTGGATCTGGGGGGATTCTGCTAGAGTATCAATGAGAGCAATTTGAGACTCAATAGACAGTAGTCTGTTATATCTTGGCTCCCTAACAGGTCTAATCCATCCTCTTATCTGTTTTTTTAAAAGTTTCTGTCTGAATGTAAATTTCACTACAGGATAGGTGGAGAGACAGATATTATGGGATTTTTGCCAGCAATTTTCTATGAATGGTACAAATCTCTCAATAAGGAACCAGGATTTATAGAATTTAAAAGGAATAGAGTCCCAATCTATGGGTATGGTGTTAAGAGTGATAGGAATGTGATCAGAGGTCACCCTAGTATTGCCCAGACAATAAGAGTTGGTGAATTTATCTGCCCAATCATGTGATATGAGGAATCTATCAAGTCTGACTATAGTGGGTTGGGATTGCATGTTAGACCAAGTGTATTTAAAATTACTTGGGGATAAATCCACTAAAAAGTTACTCTATATAAAGGCATTGAAAAGCTTCATATCAGATGTTGTGGAACATCTATTAGAATGTTCATGGGAATATCTAATAAAATTAAAATCTTCCCCAATGATCCACTTGGTATTCACCCTTTTGCTAAGGGTATTTAGTTCCTCAATAAAGTCAGTTTTAAATCTGTGATCATAAGGACCATAGACACCTGTGAGCCACCAATCGAAACCATCTGAATGATTTCTAAAGTTTAAGGACAGACTGAATGAAGCAGATATTGTGTTAACTGATGTTATATCTCTATCATCCCAGCCAATTAGAATTTCCCCTGAGACACTTATTGATGGAATGAAAGACCACTGATTTAAAAGTCCAACTCCCAAGGATTTGAAACTACTGGGAGTAAAATTCTCTAATTTAGTTTCACTAATAATTAAAATGTTACATTTATTGGTTCTAACTAAATTGTTAATGGCTCTTTTTTCTCTCTTTGGAACCCAATCCTCTAATGTTCCAAGCTGAAATGATCATAAATATTGGGGGGAGGGAGAAGGAGAAGCTAGGTTCTCAACCAAATTAGCATTATCCTTTAAATTGATACTAGGTAGACATTGATCATCTCTAACAGAGTCAAGGAAGTTCTTAGCCTCTATAGTGTTAGACAGTACAATACCCAATTTCTCGCAAAAACTAATAAATTGCTCATATGACTCCCAAGTGAGTGCATCATGCAACAAATGATTAGCAATCTCACCAGAATTTGAACTATCAAAACCAGTATGAGTTGAGGCAAACTTATCAGGATGTAAATCTGCATTCAAAGGAACAAAATTTACAAAGGAAGAATCACTTGTACTTGGGGCATGTATAGGAGTGGAGGGATGGGTCTCAGAGGCGACTTCTGAAGGCCCGGCCTTGTCGTCATTCTCCAGGCAGTCGTAGACAACAAGCACCTTTTAAATTTAGCTAGAGATAAATTTCTTGCTTTGATTTCAGCTTCCACAAATTTTGATGCTTCTGCCACTGTAGGTCTGGCCCCAGCAATAGGACCGAAGTCATGTTCAGTGCTAGAATCAGGAGAAGGAGTTGGCAAGATGCTCACATAATTTATAGAGGGAGCAATGGTGGGATTGATGGGTTTGGTCCAAACGTTCTTACCACCCCTAGAAGATTTGTTACCCTTACCACCCCTCCATCCCTTATTATGCTTGAAAGGCTTGCGAGTAGGATGTAGACCACTAGAATCAGATGAGGATGGTAGGGTCTTAGAAGGCCAAGCAGGGAGAGAGCTTGTGGTGGGGTTGGAAAGAGAGGAGCTAGAAGGGCAGATGTCCCAGCTTTGTCTGTATCAAATAGGATATACCAAGTTACCAAAAGTAAAGAAACAACAGTTAGGGATGTCTTTTCCTGGATGGACCCTAATTCGAACCCTAGAATACCCCAAAGATTTTACTGAATCAATAGAGAGGTCCACTTCCAGCAACTCAGCAAAACCAGAGATCATATGGTGAAAAATATCTACATTCTAAAGATGATGAGGAATGCCTTCTAACCTAATCCACACCCCTTCTTCCTTCAAAGTATGAACAGCATTGGAGTTAGGGGACCAGAGGATGAAGGAGGCTGAGATCATTTGTAAGATTGTTCCATACATGTTCAGATATTCGTTCCTAACTTTAGTTGAAGGGAAGACCAGTAGAAATTTGCCAGGAGAGAATGCTTGAACCTCTACTTCAGAAGCGCGAGGCCAGCATGTCGTGATATGATCTGCTAAAAGTTGTTTAGTTAGCTGGGAAGAGTGGGAGGTGACTATAGCACTCTGTGATAGAACTATGAAGCAATCGCACACTGCTTCAGAAGGGGGTAAAGTTGTGGGATAGAGAGTGGTAAGACCAGCCATTTTGTGAGATTGCCTGGTAGAGGCTTGAGTGGCCTGAAAAAATTTACAAATCGCTACGGAATGAGTGGGAGCTTTACATTTGTAACAACTTCCAGCAAATTTACAAGGTTTTTTTTGATGACTCCGAAGACCACAACTGAAACACCTCCCAGTAGAATGACAACAAGTTACCTGGGGGGAGGCGGACCTCTTCCTTGATACCACCTTTTAACCTTCTTCAGAGACAAAGGAGTAATAGTTTTCGCGAGAGGCTCCAAGCTTGAAGAAGCGAAAGGGGAATTTTGCAGGGGAGGAGAGGGGAGTAAATCTGTTGCTTGCTCCAGAGTAGCTTATCTCGCAAGGAAGAGGTGGGGGGGAGGGAAATTACTATGAAGATATCCACTGTTAGAGAATACCTTTGTGTCAGAGATATGGTTCGATATGCACGATAGAGACTCAAGTAAAGAGAAGCGGGAGCTAGGTGCCCTGGAAGTTGGAACGCCAGAATTTGAGTTGCGTGGTGCGGAAGTAATTGAGACAAGAGAGAGGAGAAGTCTCTTTTTTTGACAACATCAAATTGTTAGAGATGTGGGAGACGATTGTGGGAGAAGACAAAGCGTTTTTGTCTGCAACCTATCATTCTTTGATGCAAGATGGCGAACCGGCGTGAAGTCTGCCCGATTCAGGTCCATTATCCGGTTTGCGCTCGTTCCAAGATAAGAATAATTGGCACTAATAAGCCCACCCCGGTAATTATTATTCTTTAAGCACCAATTAGAGCCACTAAACAGATTATAAGACACTGGGTTAGGTGGCAAATATGAGGAATAATTCCACACATTTAGCGAGGCATTAATAGATGTGATAGACTCGCAATTATTATCTTGAAAACTACCCCGAAACGAACCGTCTTCTCCGATGACCCGGCGACTTTCGATCGACGGAAAGAAAGCCCTATCAGAGCCATCTGGGAGGAGAATAGTGTCAATTGAGGATAGAGGTCACTGTTTCCAAGCAGGTGATTGGTCCTCAAACTAGATAGATCGCTGATCCGTCACAAAACCCCAATCTCAGAGTATCTCCGCACCGAAGCCGGAGTGACGGCGATAGGGTTTAAACAAGGCTCATCATGAAAAGATATAGCGAAATGGTGGATCTCACTACTAATTGAGTAAACAATCAGATCCAAAGACAGATAACAGTGAACAAGAGAATGAAACCAACAAAAAGATATCTCCTTAGTACGAAAGAAACCATCCACAATCACATCAATTTTAATCTCAGGGGGAAGAAAATATGTATGACTATCAAGATGTATAGCATGCAAGGTACTAGATCTAAGATGGAGAGCAACAGATCGCCCTAAAAGGGACGGAACCCTTCGAGGAGACTGGGATCCAGGCCTTGACGACCAATCAAGAGTCGGATCTGCTTGGGGGGCCAGCCAGAGCCTCGAGGAAGAGCAAGGGGAAGTGGGTTTCTTCCCGAAAATACTTACCTGTGTGGGGGGAACTAGGTTTGTCGGAACAACGGTGAACCTTTCCAAGCTGTTCGATCAGAGGATCGTCGTCTTCCAGTAGATGCGCCTTGAAGGTACCCTAGTCGAAACCATTGGCAAGCTGAAGGAGCTCACGAGTGCGGGAGTGGTGTAGCCGGTTAGGGTTTTTTTCCGGAGGGAGTTTGCGTCGTCGAGAAGACATTAAGAGCTAAATAATGAATAATAATGTTACACTTGGTATTGTTGCGTTTGAACTCAACATTGGATGGTACTTTATTGAATTCAATTGATAAAACTCAACATCACAAATATCGGATTTACTTTTCTATTTAAAAAAAAAAATTACAACCTCGAGGTTCCTCCTTCCCACTAGCAAGGTGGCTGGAGAATGGAGAGCCATTATATTTAAAAAATGTTTAATGTAGTTATAATTTAGGAAAAAGAATGTTGGAGAGTATCCAAAAATTTTAAAAAAATCCTAATCATTATGGATTCCATTAACTTAAAACTTCTTCTCAAGCACAGTACCTCTCAAGCCATTATAACATTCATACTCAGGTTTCTTGCTGCACATTCATAATGTGAATTTTGTTTTATTTATTTGAGAATATTCACAAAACTTACTTTCCTTAAAAATATTAAAAAACTGATCACTCTAATCGTAACTCCTGAAAAAAGTGAGCTTGATGCACATAAACAGCAAACGCTGTACGGTTGCAATCAATAATAACAGCTACCACTGTTTGAAGTTAACTCCCATGTACACTTATTATCGAACTAAAACACCCGAGTCCACTTTTGAACGAAAGCCTTTACACGTTGTCCACTCGTCCCTACACTCAACACTACCACGAATGGTGGGATTATAGGGCAGCGAAACCACGTCCGGCGGCAGCGCCGGCGGAGATGGCGGCGGTTTTTCCTTGGGTTTTCTTGTCTCACTTAGATCTTGTCCTCCGGCCATTAGATCTCATCTCTGTCAGCACCAGTAGATACTGTTTGTTCTTCTGGGAAGCAGCAGCAACTTGGTAAGAACCCGAGACAAAAACCCAAGTTCCCCCGTTAAAAGTTGTGCTGATCAGGATCAGTTGGCATCTGATGCTTCCCATTTTCCAAGATTGTACTTTGGCAGTGGGGGGTGAGGAAGCTGTTTGTTGCAGATGGGCTTGTGGAATGGTGAGTGCAGAAATGATGAAGACACAAGGAAAGACATGCTTGCAAATGGACCAACTTGTCACATGGAAACGGACTAAAAAAGGGAAATATATAATTGTACCTAAAATACAGATAACTCTATCGAGAGAGAAGTTACAATACATAATCACAGGTTGATCTGCTGTAAATCATGGAGACACTAAGACAGACATGCATTAGCAAATTGACCATCTTGTCACATGGTAATGGACTAAAAAAGTGAATTCATGGTACAGGAAGCCGAAACAAAGAAATCACACCATCTACTGTTTTTTTTTTTTAACTTTCTCAGTTGTATCCCTTTTTTTCTAATCAATTCTCAGTTATACTCTTTTTTTTTTTGGAAGGTAATTCTAACTGAAGAAGGAAGCAACACAAAAGTTAAATAAAACCTTGCGAAATTAAATTGTTAAACTACATGGACAAGTCTGAGACGCACTGATTTGGATCAGCGACTTAATTTTAAAAAGTTACAAAACCCTAAACATATGGATTTTTCTGCCATAGCAGTTGTTGATCATTTCTTTCTGTGATTGCATTAACTGTGGGCGTGGTGGCAGAAATAGGACTAAAAACTCTCTGCTGCCACTCAAACTGAGAAGTGGTAGAAGAAGTTGCCCCCATCATCGCCGATAGAAGTGGCGGAGCTGGGCCTTCTAGACTACCAGCTTGGACGTTCACGAATCCACGGCGGTGGAGTGATGGTAGTTGTTGATGAAGATCTACAAGTTGTCCTCCAGTTATGCCATGATTGAATTGTTGGATGGGAGGAAGTGTTAATCCACAGTACCCATGACCTCCCTCAATTCCTCCCAGTCCATAGAAAGACGGATGGCTCATAGAACCAACTCCGACGTTGGTGGCAGGGGCAGAGCAGATGGCAAGGTTTTTGTTGAAGAAGAGTTGCCGTTGGAGATGGTGGTGGTCGTCGACTATTGGCGGCAGAGGTTGACTGTCGTGGGGGGAGAACCGCGCTGTAGCGTAGGAAGTTTGGGATCTCCTTGGTCGCTTGCTCTTCCGGCAGCCGCCCCCGAAGGGTACATTCCGGAGAGCACCACCTTTGGTCCAGTATCTCTTGCAAGTCTTGCAAAAGTATCTGTTGAGTGTTAAGAATAGTCTCACATCAATTAACGACAACTGAAAAACAGATTAAGTAATCAACCCCTAAGGTATCGATAACATAATCACTTTCAATGACTGTTTAAAATTATTTTCTACTCAATTGATTTTGATTTAAACAGTCTTAAAGATTATTACCTTGGTTGCGAAAGACTATAATTGTTATAGTAACAAAACTTCGTACTCATGGAGTCACACCGGGGACATCTAAGCGGCTCCGGCGGTGGTTGTGGCCGCCGCTTCTCCCCCTCCTCCGTTGACCCACCTTCCCTTTGCGCTTGCTGTGGCATTTTCTCCTCCTCCAACTCCATCACCACCAAATGGGTCTGAAGTGCTATAGGCTGGTGAGACGGTGGACTATCCCTTTATAGACACGGAGGCGTGCCCCATGCATGCAGGAGATAATCCGAATCTAATGGGGGAGGCTAAGACATGGATAGGAGAGGATGGGGCATTGAAGAAGTGAAGCCAGAGTGAGGATATGGTTTTTATCAACAGAGATTGTCCTGGCTATGGTCATCAATGAAGTATCAGATAATCGTTCGAAATAATTTAAAAATAAATTAGTAATCTAACAGACATTCACACGGACATCCATGAAAACTTTTGGACGTCCGCTAGTTTGTTTCGAAAACAGTAACGTTTTGGACATCTGGACCAGACATCTATCAGGTTGTTTTTCAAAACATTGTTAGAACGGACATCCACTACGAAGTAATTCTATTTTCTATTTTCAAATTTGAATAGTTTTAAACATAATAGTTGGTCTCTTTGTAAGATACTAATTACGAATTTTATTTTCTTTGAATTTAAAAAAAGAGATAATTACATTATTTTGCTTAGATATAAGAAAAGAAAATCTCATATTAATATATATGAGTTATCATATTAGAGAGAGAACTTCTTACTAGAGTTTTCTTATGTGTAACTATGTAGATTTTTATTTTCTCTGAAGATAAGACAAAGGAGATTGCACTTCTTCTTAGAGGATAAAAAGGAGGTTGATCATGTGTTTTGAGAGGATCGAAGTTTAACTCTGTTGTTTCTCTTTGAGATATAGAAGGCAGGCATTCTAGTAGTGGTTATTTGTAGTCGGTTGCGAGTACACATATGCGACTCTTCTTCGTTGGTACTTGAAAGTGATTTGGTTAAAACTTGCTACACTATAGGGGCCAAATAATGCTTTAAACCGTGGTGTTTAATAACATATCAGCAAAGCACGAAGATAGTCCACAAAGGAAGGCTTTTCGTTATACACAAGTGAATAAGATCTTTCTATATTCTCAGAAAAAATTTATTTCTACATAGATTCTGTTTCATTTATTATTTGTGTTTCCATTATAATTAGTTGTATTATTGTGTCTGGCGGCAATAATTTTAAAGTATTATTGCATTAATCAACTAGGTTATGGAAAGCAATAATATGAAGATGTTAGGACAGAATCTTGTCAAATTTGAGAAGTTTGATAGCTTTGACTACATCACCTGGAGACGTGACGTGTTGTTTATATTGGAGTTATGGACGTGAATGAAGCTCTCACCGATCCATGTCTTATTGTTGACGAAGGTCAATTGCTTAAAGTAGTTCAAATTACAGAGGCCATAAGGAAAAGATAGACAAAGGTCAATTCTCAACACAAGAGTTTGATCCTTCACAACCTCGAAAAAAGAATTGTGAATTCCAACTCCAATACCAAGTTTACAAAGGAGATTTGAGACTCTTTAGAGAAGTAGTACAAGGATAATAAGAGTATGGTCAAAATTCAAGGACTTCAAGTTCAAGGAGGACAAGCCCATGCTTCTGCAAATCAATGACTTGGTGTAAATTAGTCAGAAGATGGTTGAAGACAAGGAGAAGCTTCTAGAAAGGTATCAGGTTTGGTGCATCTTGAATTAACTACCTGCAGGTTAAAGCCACTTTGTCGCTGATATTTATCACAAAAAGACAGAAGTCAATATGTATGATTTGTTATGATTCATTAGGATTAAGGATGAGGCAAAATAGAAGGTAAAGCATGATGTGATTGCCAAGCAAATAGCCACGGCTAATACTATTTCTTTGGTGAAATCCAAGATTGATAAGTGATCAAACTATGGTGTTAAAGGCAAGAGGCCTATGTTGATTACTCAAGTTATTTAGGGCACCATAGACTTAGACATGTGTACTACAATATAATTGGAAAGATGTCTAAGTCCAAGTTTATTCCAAAATGTAAGGGTAATTTATATGAAAAGTGTGAAATTTGTATACAAACGAAGATTGTTAAAAATTCCTTTAAGAGAGAGTTTTTAGAAGTATAGAAATTCTAGAATTGGTTCATTCTAATACATGTGATTTTAGAAACTTCACTAATAGAGGTGGGATAAAGTATTTTCTTATTTTCATATATGACCATTTTAGATATGCCTTTGTTTATTTATTGAAGTCAAAAGATTAGACTTTTGAAAAGTTTATTGACTTGAAGGCTTGAGTAGAATAGTAAACAGGAAGGAACCTGAAGAAATTGAGAAGTGACAAGGGAAGAGAATACCAGTCTAAGGAGTTCGCAGCATTCCACATCGAGTATGGAATTGAGAATGAAATCATAGTTCTATATTGTCCACAATCGAATGGAGTAGCAGAAAGGAAGAGTAAGACCTTAATTGAGATGGTCAATTCTATGTTGTTGACAATCAGACTACTGAATTGCTATAGGGGTGAAATAGTTCTTTTAGCAAACTATATTCTCAATAGAGTGCTTTTCTCTAAGACAGAGACAATGCCACATGAACTTTGATTCAAGATCTGACCTAGTTTAGGATCTATTAGAGTGTGGGGGTGTTTAGCCTATATTAGATTATCATACATAAAGTTTGATAAGTTGGGAACTCGTATAACTTAGGCAGTATTTTTAGGATATGTTGAGAGTAATGATGCTCAAACGTTTTTAGATTTGAAAATGAATTCTAACATAGAAGTTCAAGATATAGAATACTTTGAAGAGAAGTTTATCAAAGATAAGAGCATCATGTTGTATGATCTTCAAGAAAATCTCTCTATGTACGAGAGAGAACAAGATTCCAGTATCTATGATCGAGGAGGTCAAACCCTAGGTGGAGTCACCAATTAAGCGAGCATGAAAAGAGAAGTCCTTTGAACTTGATTTTTCCACTTATAGTATAGAAGGTGACCTATAAAGCTTCAAGGAAGCAATGTAGTCAAGAGAAATAATATTTTGGCAAGATACAATCGAAGATGAGTATGACTCAATAATGGCTAACAACACATGAGCATTGGTGGATCTACCTGATGGTTCAAAATCAATTAACAGCAAATGGGTCATTAAGAAGAAGATGTTGGCTAATGATTTAGTGGACAAGTTCAAAGCTAGACTGGTTGCAAAAGGATTCACATAGAAGAAAGGCATCGATTAATTTGATACCTATTCTCTAGTATCTCATATGTCCACCATTCGTTTATATATTGATTACAATAACCGTAATACAAAAGATAGTGATATATCAGATGAATGTAAAAGCTGTAATATTCTTATATGGAGACTTGACTGAGAAAATTCATACGATGTAGTTTAAAGGGTACGTAGTCAAAGGATTAAAACGAAAGGTATGTAGATTGGCAAGATATGGACTAAAGCAAGTTCTTAAGATGTGGCATGAGAAATTTAACAAATTGATCAAGTCAAATGGCTACAAAATTAGTGATGCTGATAAGTGTGTTTGTACAAAATTTTCTAATAGACAAGGAGTCATCATATGTGTTTATGTGAATGATATGTTTATCTTTAGTATTGAGACAAAGGTTGTAAAAGATACAAAGAAGTTTCTTTTATCTAAGTTTAGCATAAAGGATAAGGAATTTGCAAATGTGATTCTAGGGATTAATATAGTGAGGACTTCAGGGGGATTCACCTTGACACAGTTTCACTATTTTGATAATGTACTTACACATTACAAGTATTCTGACTTGGCAATAGTATACATGTCGTATAACTATATGTGTAAGTTAGAGGAAAATAGTGGGAAAGCTATACGATAGCTAGAGTTCTCCAAAGTTGTCGGAAGCCTCATGTATATAATGAATTACATTAGGCTAGTCATAGGGGAACTAGAACAAATGGTATGTGAATTGGTAAGATATCTATGTAGACTGGAGCAAGCTTCCAAGATGTAGCATGAAAAGTTTGGCAAAGTGATCAAGTTAAATGGCTACAAAGCCAATGATATTGACAATGTGTTTACACAAAATTTACTAATAGATAAGGAATCATTATATATTTTTATGTGAATGATATGCTTATTTGGTATTGACATAGGGGTTGTGAAAAATACAAAAAAAATTCTTTATTTAAGTTTAGCATAAATGACATGAAACTTGTAGATATGATTCTAGGGATCAAGATAATGAAAGCTTCAAAGAGATTAGCCTTGACACAGTCTCACTTTATTAAGAATGTATTTACGAAGTGCAAGCATTCTAACTTGGTAATAGTATATATGTCGTATGACTATGTGCGTAGGTTAGAGGAAAATAGTGAAAAAGCTGTATGACACCTAGAGTCCTCCAAAGTTGTTGAAAGTCTTATCTAAGCAATGAATTACACTAGGTCAAACATAACATTTGCTATGAGTATATTGAATAGATTCACTAAGAATCTAGGCGAGGAGCATTGGATTGCTATAAAAAGGTAATAGTTTACTTTAAAGGAACCATACATTATCTTCTACATTTTACTGGCTACCCCATTGTGATGAAGCATCCTCAAATGCGAGTTGGAGAGGAGAGAAAGATAGAACGTTCATAGGTGGATTTGTCTTTCTGCTTGGTGGAGTTACTAGATCATGAAAGTTGAAGAATCAGAGTATCATCTCAAAATCCACTATGGAATCTGAGTTTTATGTATTGATAGTCGCACCGAGGAGGTAGAGTATCTTAGTGAGCTATTGTTTGAGTTACTGTTTGATCTTCCACCGTTTAGACAAAGAATATTGGACATTGTTATCTCCTATAACAATCAAACGATTACGACAGTTGCTGATAATGATTTGTACAATAGATGGAAGAAAACCATGCGAATCCACCATGTATGTGTTTCTGATTTGCTTAAAAATGGTGTGATCATGGTGATCGACGTTAGAAGTTAGAAGAATCTAACTGATCACTTTACAAAAGGTCTCATGAGAGAATTTGTGGAGAAAACTTTAAAAGGAATAGGATTAATGTCTACATTGTAAATATTTATGTATTCTACCATTTAAATATTTGTTATAAATTTAACGAGCAATTTACTAGACTTTTATTTAATGGTTTAAAGAAGAAATAGATGGCTTATTTGTTTGTTACACTATTTATCTAATTTGATAAAGTTGGACTTCAATAAACTTATTCCTTATAGTGCATATCTTGTTGATATTAGTAAGATGTGTTAATGAGTCTTTATACATCTAAGATGCTTTATATTTTTGCACGAAGCACATTATGGATAGTATCACAGGAAAGAGTCTAAGACCTCATACTATAGTAGTGTAGCTTTGTATTATAGTAATCTAGGACTACAAGCTATAATGGAGTTGACATTATCAGGAGGTTTGGTACTTCACGTCAAAATGATATTGACACCACAGTGGTTTAAGGTGTGAAACTTTATGTCAAGAAATATGATATTTCAATAGATTCACCTATGGAATGTGGAGATGAGGCCATTTCCTGATTAGTGGAAGATTATTAGATAATCTTTTCAAATAATTTAAAAATGAATCAGTAATCTACTAGATGACCGCGGAAGATGGAGCCATGATATAGGAAATTTTTCAGGTGACCACTAGTCCGTCTTTCAATATTTTCGAACGTCTATTGGTTTATTTCAAAGATGGCAACTTTTTAGACAACCATTGGGTTGGTTTTTCAAAACAATGTTCAAGTGGACATCTACCGCGATGTAATTCTACTTCCCATTTTACGTTTGAAGTAACAGGAGATTGAACACTTGGGTCGTGGCAGAAGAATGTAGAGGTCAGATGACAGTTGTGGCTTGCGTGTAGGTGGGGATGGGTTCTGAGGAAATCTATGATTCTACACGGTAGATGTGGGGAATAGGACCTGCCATGGGGTCGTCGATATGAGGTTGCGGGCACTGTGGGTTTGGTGTGGCCGGCTGGCCGCTGCTGTCATAATGTCAGCTGTCTATCAGTGTCTCTGCCTCCCTGTTTATGATTTCTGCTTGTTACTGGAATCTACTGTTCCTCTCGTCAATTTATTCCACTTGGGTTGACTAATCAACAAGTGCTGCCAACGTCTGGTGGTGAGAATATTGTTACCGTCGAGTACTGATTTGAATCCAAGTCTTTCTAAATGTGGTAAAATATTGTAGCTTCTCGAGGAAAAAAACAAAAAAAAAGAAAACTTAAGCTGTTGGGTTTATGTATAATGCCCGTTAAAAGCAATGCGATCTCTGTACTTCCAACACGTACATGTTCACTTGTGTGATCTATCTGCTTTGTGGAAATTATGATGTGATCTCTTTGTGAGGATCTACGATCGATCGGTAATGTACACAGATTCCAAAAGAGGGTGTAGCACAAGGATGAGAGGAGAACCATTTTGTTTTGACGTTCACTGTCGGATTACTGCATCTGAAAATTACCCATGGTTTAAACCTTATTTTTATCCTTTTGACGTTTCAATGATGAGAGCCAACGAGGCGCTGGGGCAGTTGGTTCAAACTCATCCGTCATGTTCCATAATGGAAGTGAGTTGTTGACTTGGGAGGGTGGGGGACATTCTAACTACCCCACTGAAATTGATGTCCCAGAAGACAATGAGATGTGAGCTCAAATGGTGGTTAAACTAATGGGGGAGGAGGGAGTCCCATCCCCGTTCACGTACATTTTTGGTTGCGTGTCAGGCATAATACTCGCTGATAAGACACTTTTTTGTATTTGCCTGCATGTCCGCGCTTCACATCATTAGTCAACTTGAAAGAACTAACGAGTTTTGGGCATTCGCGAGGCATTTATGGTTAACCAAAGGACTTGTGTCGGTCCTAAATCCAAAATTAGAGTAGTTTAAGCGCTACCACAAGTTGCTTCTCCAAGGATTAACGAAGCATGACTTGAATTTAGGAAACAAAGAATAGTGCAAATGAATTTTTGCATTGAAATGTTTGCAAAAAAAAAAAAAAAAACTGTATTGAAATGAAAACTATTATCACGTGCTAAACTTAGGCAGAGCTCTTGCTTGGATTAGATCATGGGTGTTCAGATTTTTCTCATCGTATTTTTCTCATAATATGATGCGACATGTAGAACGAACTAAGCATCTTTAACATGATTGATTCTATCTACAATCCTAATTGCAACATGTGTAGATTCACATGTATTTTGGAATGATCTCATAATTGAACAATATTAGATTCTAAAATAATTATTGAGTCTAGGATAAATTTATTTACACAATAATTTTAATTTTGATATTTATATAGAATACAACAGTTTATTATAGAATTATCATTAAATGTCATGTATCAGAACAAAAGAATCCAAATTCTAGATTCGTCAACCAACTAAACAAGATTTTGTAAGATGGTCCAAAGTACAAGAAAAATTTGGATCACCAACTCTTATGAATTCAATATCCATAATCTCGATTTTGAAGATTTTTAGGCAAAAATTCTTATCCAAATACACCAAGATAGCGTTTGGTAATGCTTATAGAAAAATAGATTATTTCCATAAGTAGCATTTTTGAATAAAAAAAATTAGTCTTTACAACTTTTTAAAATTAACATTTTTGAAAACTTTTATGCACAAACAAATTGGTTTATTGAAATAATCTAGTGTAAAAAAAGGTGCTTGGTTCAGCTTTTTAGAAATAAGTGCCTTTTTTTTTCTCAAAAATTGGTCTTAATAATTAATTGTTACCAAATGAACCCTAAGAAAGCTTATGGTATTACCGACTTGAATTGAATTTTAATGGGCTAGGTAAGTGTAACCATGCCGGCGACAGCCTCGGACGCGTCGCGAAAGACCAAATGCGCGAGGACTGGCAAAGTCACGGTAAAAACGGTAAAAACAAAGATAAAAATGCGGGAGTCGTCACCTAGCCTATTTAAAAACGGGAGACGAGGAAAACCATTTTAAAACATTAAAACCATGCAACAAAACCATTGGAGAAGGTCATCATAAACCAGAAAATTGGGCAAGGATCCCTGTTACGTGCGGGGAAGGTATTAGGCACCCCCGTGCACCCGAAAAATCGATCTTTCATGGGTTTCTTATTTACTTATATGAAATGTTGGCTTTTTAGCCTATTTCTGTACGCCCAAGGGTGATATACAATGCGACGCTATATGCAAGTGGTGCCTTGTGCTAAACATGGGTAGAGAGACTATAGCAGGTGTCTTAATGCTCAGAAAAGTCACCCAAGTTGTGGATCAAACACTGGTACAAAGATATTGCACGGATATAACCACGGATCCAACAATATCGGGTGGCTAACTTCCTCGCTTTGCTATATGCAAAACCTAAGCTACCATGCATAAATGTAGATGAAAACAGACTGGAGTCATCCTGATATATACATGAGGACAGTCAAAGAAAACCAAAGGCAAAGAAAATCAGGAATCTTACTAAATACCATGCCAAAAAGCCACTATATGCAGTGAAAAACAGGCAGGTGCGCCTGTGTGGTGCGCCAGACTGGTGCACCACCTATGTGCTCTACTGATATGTGCCAGAAAATGTGCCACTGAAGTTATTTAAAATCTTCCAAATGTGCATAAAACCATCTGAAAACGCATCATGGACATCTAAAACACCTGATCACATGTGAGTTTCCCCTTTCTTCCACAACGTCACAAAGGAAAGAGGAAAACCAAGAAAACATGATATGGGTCTTATGTTCAAGGGAAATATGCCTCACACAAGACCACACAACCCTACTCTGATAAAAGCTAATGAATACCAGCTATGTTACTTGGATTTGGATCATAGACTGATGCAAAAGAACTCTACACAGAGAGTTTTGAAAAGCAACCAATTCACCAAATCCAAGTGGCAAGCTAACTTCACTAGATGCTAAACCAATGCAAACAGGGTTATTATATGCTAAAATCATGCAAGCAAGAACATGGCATATCAGAGATCAAACCCCAAAAAGATCAGGATCCAAAACAAACAGGAAAGCATGCAAACTATGATGCAAAATCTACTGTTTGCATCTTGTGACTAGGCTGGTGTGCTAGGATGGTGCGCCTGTTTGGTGCACCCCAGAAATCCTGAATCAGATTGCAATCTAATTTCAGAGTCTGGGTCAGATGCATGCAATGAATTAGGTTACTGATTATTCATATCATTATTTCAGATGTCAGGGAACACAATCATGCTAAGTAATCAAGATTGGAACATCTATATCATTCTCTCTTTTCTAATCATTCTCATGGGTTCACATGGACTGCAGTTACACATGTTTTCTTTATTATGCATGAGAATATCTTGTATGATTTAAACAGCAAGGAAACATGACATGGGATGCAAAAGGCACGTCATAGTACAAGCAAACATTATAATAGCCACATATCAAACAGAACTTCATAGAGAAAGCAACATAAACTTCAACCTAAGCAAGAAAGTGCAAGTGAACATCCATATAACAAAGAGTGCAAGCAAATACCATCATGGCAAAGGATGCAAGAAACATGAACGTAAAAGTATTGTATCAATTAAATCTGCAGTATGAGCTTCATTCAAAAAGTCATGCAGAGAATATATAGAGGTGAAAAGGGAACCTACCTTTTGATGTACTCCTTGGTGACTCGAGGTGGCTTTTCCTTGGTACTTTAGACACAGCTGGGGATGTTCAGGGATGCAAGCGAGTGCTCAGGGATGCAAGGGAACTAATTGCTAAGAGTGGGTGGTCTGCCAAGAGAGGATGAGTTGCCAAGAGAGAAGAAATGTTGCTAATGGATGGCCTTTTAAAGAAAATGAAGAGGTAACTCCTTGGGATGCAAAAGGTCTCGAAGCTCAACAGCCTTGTGTAGATTCGTGAGGAATATTCGCAAGTGAAGGTTATAAGCACAAAATATGGAAAGTCAACAGCCAACACCTTGAAAAATGGCCGTGCGCCATCTTGGTGCGCCTCATTGGTGCGCGAGCTAGGTGTGCCAGCTTGGTGCTCCAGCTTAGTGCGCCAACTTGGTGCGCCAGCTTGGTGCTCTACGTTGGTGCTCCAGATTGGCATTCCATATCTAGCTGCCTGAATTGTTAATCGGACCATAGGCTTGTGGTCGGTTTGTGCGATGATCTCGGGTTAATTAAAATGTCAAATAGGGTTCATAAGTAGTTAAGCTTGCCACATCGAAAGCAACATCTTCAAGAGAATTTACCTACGAGCCCCCTCAAAATCGGGGTGTCTACAGTAAGTACTACTTGAATTGTGATTAGTGTGAAATGATTCAAAGCCCATAGCCACAAACTAGCTCAACTCGTTTATTATTCCATCATATATAGCCTTGAAGTGAGTAGCAAGCTTGGGAGGACAATGTTGTTTCCTCTTGAAACTTGCACGCGTCTTCGATTGACAGACCCTACAAGATTTCCAAAAGAAGACTATATCAATTACAAGCAAGCTTCAAATAAAAGATGTTATTTGTGTTCTAAGCCTTTGAAGTAGACTATCTGTAAGATCTTTGATTTTTTTGAATTTGAAATTATAGATATAGCAAGATATGATTTAGATTTGAATCAAGATTCCTTATTTTTCTGAATTTGAAATTATAGATGTAGCAAGATTTGATTTGGATTTGAATCAAGAGTATTTAAAATAAGGTAAGTGAATTTAAATCTTGAATTAGATTAGTTACCTTATTATTTATGAAAATTCAGATTTAATTATATGTTAAATAGGAAAGTGAATTATGTTTATGATTTAAAAGATTATTGGTGAAAATATCTCTCCCCTCTATATAAGTGACTTAAGAGTCTTTAGTTTTTCAAGAACAAGCCCTAGATACCAAAGAGTAAGAGGGAGAGAGAAAGGGGAGAAAAAAGAGATTGATGTTGATAACAATGAAAGTTTATTCATTAGGTAAATTTTATCCTATCTGCATCATAGGCCTTATTTTGATGATAACTTTTAGTACGTAACTGAAGAATTTATGATTTTAGATGTATTGAAAAGATAATGCGATATTCTACAACTTTGTCTCCAATAAACGCTTACAGAAAGTGGATTATTGGAGTTGTAAATATGGATTTTTAGACTAAAGTTTAGTAGACAGTATATATGATTGAGTTTATGTGGAGATTATAAATGATTAAGGTAAGTATTATTCATAACTTTTATTTTAATGTTCAATTACTTTCTGTAACCATGCCGGCGAGGAGATTCCGCAAATGAATGCGAAATCAGACGGCAAAATCACGTCGAAAAAGTAAAATAAATGGAGTCGCCACCTAATCTATTATGAAAGACAAGGAAAACCAAATACATGAAAAATCATGCAAAAACAAAAGAAAAAGACAAGTCTACGAAATAAAACCAGAATGCGGGTAAGGATCCCTGTTATGCACGAGGAAGGTGTTAGGCACCGTCGCACGCCCGATAAAATCGGTCTTCCTTGATTTCGCCCATGAAATGTAGGCTTTTCAGTCGCTTGCTATACGCCCAAGGGCGATATGCCATGCCATGCTAGTGCCTTATGCTAAATGGTGCATGTTGTGTGGGGTGTCCTATGCTCAGAAATATCACTCCTTATTTCGGGTCAATCGCATATTGCAAGTATATTGCATAAATGTAATCAGAGTTACATCATTCTGAGTGAT
>JAMKQA010010095.1:0-14617 GCA_024699735.1 Posidonia australis | reverse complement strand
ACAAAAGGAATTCCAACGGGAAGATTCATTAAGTTCGTGAACTTAATGGGATTAAGGAACATTTCCATGGATGATGGAAAAGAAGAACATTCTCATGAATAATGGGAGTGGAAAATTAAAATTTAAAATATACACTTCACGGATGGTAGAAGTGGAAATAAAATATCTCTATGCATGGAACTTGTGCATGGTCTTCATGACAAAGTGGGAGATGTGAGTAATGGTCAGTAATGGTCATTGATGACCATTTCAAATGAAGGGTGAAACAGACGACCGTTTCACCTATTCATGGCCGTGTTGAATACGACGGTTACCAGGCCTTTATGGTCGGAAATGAAACGACAAGAAGGAGAGCTGTTGGAGGAGGGCGGAGGGATGGTCAATGGTCTCCTATAAATAGAGGAGAAGACAAAGGAAAGAAACACAAAAAATACTTACAGTGATTCTTCTACTTGACCATCGCCGAAGTTCTACTCGCGCATCGCCGGAACACTCTGTAAAGGCGTCCTTTTTCCTTCATTTATGTGGATTAATAGTGGGATTTTTGAATATTTTCAGCGCATTAGTTTTTTACTCGTTACATGGTCAGAAGAAGATGTCAAAGGCTGATTACGATCTTGTTGTGGACCCTCTATAGGTTAAATAATTTAGGAAATTTGTAATAAATATTGTAAGTCTCGTCTACGCACTAGGTCCTCGTACTCATAAGCACACAAAGTTCTCTTATTCACCTATGTGTAGGATTTTTTCTGACCTCTATGATCGGTTTTGCCTTGTAGTCCGAAGGTATGCCTCTAAACCAAAAACAAAGAAGAAAAAAGTGACGAATATAGAGACTTATCCAAGAAAAATTCTAGTAACTAGACTTAGCGTCCATTTGATTGTACTTTTACTACAATTAAGATTCTATATCTTTCCCAAATGTTAACTTTGAAAGTGATTTCTCATAGCTTCTACTATATGTGTAGAATTTTGTTTGGTTGGTCACAAATAAGAATATGTAGATTATAGACTTTAACACTAATGTCAATTGACTCATTTATCCTTCTTCAAATCGTGAAATACTTGAATATTATAAAGATAATTTGGAGAAAAATACAAAACCTATAGTTTTTTATAGAAGCAGTTCAACACCAATTTCTATTGAATCTATGTTTAATGCATAATTTTCATGTAGAACTTCAATACAGATTTACGAAGCTTTTTGTTTATCTTTTGTTGGACTTCTAAGGTGTAGATTCTGGCTTCTACTACATGAATGCTATGTATCAAGCACAGATTCTGTAAAAACTAATGTTGAATTACTTCTATACGAAGCTATGGGTTTTGTTCTTTTTTTTTTTTTTCTAAATTGTCTTTATAAGATTCAAGTATTTTATGATTTGAAAAAGGAAAAATAAGCCTATAAACATTAATGTTGATCCTAGAAATGGCATTTTCTCATTTTTGTCAAATAAGATTCTACACACATCCTAAAAAAAAAAGGCAACATAAAAAAATGACTTGAAAACCTAACTTCTACACAAAAAATAAAATAATAATAATTACAGAATCTAACTTCTGACAAAGCCAAACAAACATTAAAACAGAAATTGCAAAAGCTACACACATAATTGGAATCCCCAGCATAGTACGTACCTGAAAAATCATTGAACAAACCAAATTCGGTCCAAATAAAACGGCCTGAGATGTATACTCTTTACCGTCATCCCGGATTGTTCTGGCATGAATACTTAACTAATCAAATCTGTCTGTGCACATGAAAAGCAGATCTAAAGTATCAAACACATGCAAGTTAGAAAAAGGCAGAACATCATCGCACATGGCTGTATATAATATATATGTGACAATATCTAAGAAACAAGCTCTAGAAACATTCGCCGACATCTATCTATCTATATATATATATATATATATATATCCGAGCACTGCCCTAACAACAACCCTCGGCCACCTTGTTCTCCCCTTCGTTCTTCTTCGAGCATCCGAAAATCGTGAACCCGACCGCATGGCCGGCGATCACGACGATGAGAACGCCGACGTTGAAGGACATGACCGCAAGCATGACCAGGTAAGCTAGCCCGACGCGGAGGGTGTGGGTGACCGTCCGCGCCGGCGGCCACGCGAGGCGGCAAGACGAGAGCCACTCGACGAGGAAAGCGAGGACGAAGCAGACGACGAGAGCGAGAGCGTAGTAGCCGCCCCTGGTCCCCGGCCACCCCTCGAAGAGGATCTCCGAGTTCTTCCCCCAGAAGAAGGTCATGTGCGTGTATCCCATCTTGTGAGACATGTCCGGCGTCTGGCCATGGCCGTCCATTCCGACCACCGAAATTGCCGACCGATCGATCGACGTCCGATGGGGCTTAACCACTAGTGTTGATACGAGATCGGAGACTGCAGGAGATCCAAAGATCCGGGGATTATTTATTTATTTATTCCTATGGTGAGCGGTGGATGGGATTTTAGATGGAAGTAGACACAAATTAACATATGGTGGATAAATAACGAATGGATGTTATGGTGGCGCGTCGGTCGCGGAGGCGTAGAGCCGTCAATATCACATTCATGGCGACTATGAAGCCAGAGAATGATATTATGGCGATAATAATAAATAGGATGTTTATCATTATTTTAGCAAGTAAATTTACAAGACATGTGGGAGGACGCTGCGTGGATGAATAACTAGACAGGAAGGAAAACAAATTTGAGAAAATATAGAGAAATGTAAAATCCATGGTATTAAAATAAAAATAAAAATGGAATGACAACACCATAGATTGTAACTTAAAGCATAAAAATATTTTTTTTGTAAATAAAACATGAAGAAAAAAAACGTGTGGCTGCAAAAATGTAAGCCTTACTCTCTCGGACACGCCTGAATAACAGGAAACCACTTGTATGATTCCAAATGAAATAAATAGTCCCATATAATGGATAAATGCAGACGGCAACGTCCACACATAATTATTAAAACATAGAACAAACTCAAAAAAGCAGAAAATAGGAATTATGATCTGTTATTGTTTTTATGATATATCATATTTTCCTCTTTTTTAAACAATAGGATATATAGAAATTAGTATATAGATAGGTAGACCCTTGTGATTGGATTAAAAGGATTGTTGATGTAATAAATAGGCCCCACATGATATGATTGAAATTAAAATGATTGTTACAATAATAGGCTTCACATAATGAAATTAAAACGGTTGTTAATGGAATAAATTGGTTCTCCATAAAAAAGAATGAATTTAAAATGATTGTTAGAATAGGTGAATCTTGCATAATGAAACTATAAAAAATAGAAAAAAGAAAAGTGAAATGTTGATCCCTCATTTGTGTAGCATATATCCTTTCTTTTTCTCTCATAAATAAATAGTATATAATAGATTTGCCTTGCAGCCAGAAAATAGGATTATATGTCTTTGCAACAAGCTTAGTTGCAGAGACATACTTCTTTTTCTCTGATAAAAACAAAATATATAAAAATATAATTACACTTAAGTGATGGACAAAATAAATATGATGGTTTTCAAAGTTTTTGAGTTTTTTTATTATCATTGAATGAAAGTTCTAAGTTTAATGGTTTAAATCTACTTAAAATTTGTACAATCTTGAAACATTAAGATGAAAGAGTTGTCATAAGTAATGGTAATGTAATGAAATTTTAATTAAATGATCAATCTATATTGTTTTTTTTTGAAATCGGTATTCTATTTTATATATTTCAAAAGCATATCCACGTAAATGTCAAAGTGCAGGGAAAATAATACAGATTCTCAACTCCAGCTGGTAAGGAGCAGAATGCCAAAGTACTGAGGCTTAAAAATTACAGAACCAAAAGAGAATTTGTGATTAAAAAGTTAACAGCGGCCAACAAGAATTTAGCCATTAGAGGGGATTGTCGTCCACAAGAGCAGGAGTGGATGCATATTCTTCCCCAACAAGCTGATCACTATTTGCAGTCAAAGGATCAATTTCCATTTCTCTATTATGCTGAAAAGAAGTAATGGAATGCAGAATCTCATTTTTTTCAAAACCTGCACCCAAACACTCAATCCAGCAATGAATCAAAGATATAATATCATTAACAATCATACAGTTATTTCTGAGAGATGCATATTGTAGCATTTCTTCCTTCTCAAAATCTGAAACAAGAGTTTTCACCCAAAAATGTATCAGAGAAATAATATCATGTATGATCAAAGAGTATGTTCTAACTGAATTACGAAAAACCCTATTGTTCCTTTCTTTCTAAATCAACCAGAGAATGATTTGAAGTAACAAGGTCCAACTAGAAGATGATAATCAAGTTTTAGATGGGGAGAAGACAGAAACAGATCAGCAACTCGAAAAAAGTCAGAGAGAAGACCAACATCGGCGAGAGGCCGATTCCATCTACAAGTAGGCAAAGGGCCGAACCCGTCGACGAGACTATGCTCAGATCTGCTAGGCGTAGATCTATAAGTAGGCGTAGTTTGGTCGGACTGAGGAAAGAAAGAGGGAGAGACAGATCTACGAGAGACAGATCTGCGAGAGACAGATCTGGAAGGTAAATCTGAGAGAGGAAGGAATCATATTCTGTTCCTTGCTGCTCGGAGGGGAGGCGTAGCACGGAGGAAGAGGGAGATCTGAGAGAGGCATATCTGAGAGAGGCAGATTTGACCTTTTTTCTCCTTTGTCGATCACCTTGCAGATCTGAGAGACAAATCTAAGAGGCAAATCTGTACCCAACCTCCAGATAAATCTATATTGCTAGAATTACAAGACATAATAAAATTGAAAAATATAGATTTTGCAACCAACAACTCGGCTCCATGTACTCATGCAACATTCTAGGTTTGTTTGTAAGTTGATTTCCATTTTTAAAATATGATAGTGACCATTAACAATAAAACTTTTACCATAATAAATACATTAGGAATATTCAAAAATAGAAAATAAATAAATCAATTTCGATAATGCAGTTGACCGGATGTTATGGTTTCATACTCTACTAGTATTTGACATTGTTTTATATGGAAAACAACCTCATCATTAAAACACCATTTGAAAAAGAAAAAAAACCTTTCCTTCAGATATACCAAAGACGAAAAAATAAAATAAAAATGGAGAACAATAGTCAAATTGGCATGCGCCAATGCTTTTGTCTACGGAAGATATTTTTAATGGGATAATGTATGTTAATGGTTTCACTTATCTCACATCACCATCAATGACCTTAGGAGTTTCTTACACGCCAGGTAGAGCAGTAAAGATGAAGCAAGAATAAACAATTAGAAAGAAATCGAAATGATCAAAAACATAGTACTCTTTATTATAAAGAATTACTAAAAAAAAGCCTAATTAAAAGGTACACGTTGCAGTCAGGTCAGAGGGTGGGGGATGCTTAGTTTTCATTAGTGGTTAGGCCGTCTTACAAAGTTGGTTTGACCAAATCCCTATAATTTAAATTAATCTAAGTAAGCCTGGACCAACTTGATTAGAAGAACTTTTATATGATGAACCAATTATACAAAACCACGGGCGATGTTTTCTTTTCCAGCTTTGACGTGAGATCCACCATATGGTAGAACAAATGAACAAATTTCAGGCAATTGGCGTAACTACAGTAAAAATAGATGATGAGTGGAGGAATTGGAATGAAATTTTACCACTCGACGGTCAATATATGACGTAAATTCCTGCAAAAAATAAAAAAGATGGCCTGGATTTAAGACAAGCCGTTTTCAATTCTCGATGAGGGTGACTTTTTAAAAAAGGCAAAAAAAAAAAGAAAAAAAGTCGCGTTAAGACAAAGTCCAATGAAGCGGCGGTCGCAAATGGCGATTGAATTCGAGACTTTGTGATAAGGAACTGGTAATAATTCTGATCCATGATGTAGTAACATTCGCAAACAAAGCCGACGAAAAAGAAGACGGTTGATGCAAACAAGAAGAAGGAACACAGCCACAATTTTACAAGTTGGAGTCTTGGAAGTGCGCCCACCTGCCCTTCGTCGTCCTTTTTGTAGCCTTCAATTCAAGACTTAGGAAAATTCCATGATCATGACACCATTCCTTGCACATGTGGCAGTTGATGATCCACGAGATTAATGACATGTATATGAGACTAACACACCCAGTGATCGATATCTCGTGTTCCAGACCTTTATGAATTATGATATACGTATTGAAAAAATATATATATCATTTTTTTTTTCTACTTAATCCTCTCGATGTCTTCCATAATGGATACTCATGCAATGATTTAGGAGTGTAATGATGAGATCCAACTGTCAAGTCTATATTTCTAAAGATCCAATGGGCTAACGGCCCAAGACTCGTCACTAAAGGGACGGACTGATAGTTGAGCCCTTAAACAAAACCCAACCCGTCAGGAAAATAGTCCAAACACTGTTGGTCATCGTTTTCCGATGATGGACTCACCTTTCGACTGTAGAGACGTTGGCAAAACCTTTTACTGAGGATTCCAACCCTCGGTAAAAGTTACAGTTTTTATTTTAGATAATATTATACTTTAAACAAGTGTTAGAACCCTCAGTAAAAGTCACATAAATTAAAAAAAACATTACAATAATTGAAAGATATTGAATACTGTTTCACTTGTGTATTGAATTACTATTTTTTTTTAATTAATACAAATATTGAAAGATATTGAACGCAATCATCAAGCATTCTTAGAATATAATATTCAAAAACAATGTTTATAGTAACATCTAATAGCATGTTTCTCAACTAACAAATATCTAAATACAATATCTTCTACCAAAAATAAACAATATCATCCAGTAACATCATCCTCCGTCCTTCCATCAAGTCTTGCAAGTTCTTCTACATATAAATAAAAGTCAAGTCATATAGATTAATAACAACAATAACAACTAACTATATCAAATATATTGTCTAAGGATTACCTGCTCAAGAGTGGATCTAAAATGGTAGAATTGGTTGAAGTCTAACAAAAAAACATTATGTATGTTAAATTTATCATTAAAAGTATAAACAACTATCAAATCATATAAGCAAGAAAAGAATGTACTGAAATGTTCTTCTCAAATACAACTACCTCCAACAAATGCAACCTTTTCTTCATAAATCTATTCTCTTCAAGGACAACTTCCAACTTATTCTTAAGAGCTTTATGACTCACACCTTGCTTTGTTTTCCTCAATATCCTTCCACAACGCTCTAGAGTAACCAAGTCCCTGAAATCGCTCATACCCTTCATGATGTCCATGGTAAACCTCATTCAATACATCAGAAAGCACTAACGAAGCAAAACTACGATCAAGTTGTTGCATGTGGGTTTCTCTATGACCATTTCCTATGTAACATAATATCATATGAAAAAACTCAAACTAATGTAAACCATAATAATTAAAAATGAATTACAATTGAGAAGATTTACACACAATTCAGTTGTGTTGTTATCAACATATTTGTCCTTTTTTTGATTGGTGTACATGTTAAAATTGTGTATTGGTCTCCTAATTTTTTCCTCTTATTTTATAAATAAAACGAAAATCAAATAAATTACTCACTATTAATCATGAAATTTGTAGAATTAAGAAATCATACCATCTTATGTGTGACTCTTGCAAATGGTTGAACTAGTTGTATGAGAAGTCCTTTTTCCATCACAATTTTTTTTGTTTTCTTTAGATTCCTCCTAATTCATAAAATGAGTCATAAAATATACAAACTAGTTAATCATAAACATTATTATTAACTCAAATAATTATTCACATATAGTACATATTTATCTTAAACATTATTATTAACTTAATTACCTGTTTTTTTGGCCTTGTCTAAAATAAAATTAGTTGTTTTCAATCACCTTGGGAAATTCTTTGAGCTTTGTCGGGATTTTTGAGTAGTTCTTCTATTTCGGCAGCATCATAATAAACTTTTAATTCGCCTCGTTAATCTATAATCTTTTTCTGAATTGATTTCTTACAAAATTGTACAACCAAGTGTCAATCCACGAGCTTGTCATCTTCATCAACAAAGTCAAATTTTTTCTTCACAAGCACACAAAAGAAAGTATGTGAACATAAGGAAATAATCTTAATGAAATCAAGCCTTACTCAACAATACCAATAGTTTATGAACATAATGAAATTTTAGTGAGGCTAACATCCTTCAATAGGATTGGAAGAAAAAAATCATGACATAATGAACAGTAGCACTAACATCATCCACTCATATGGACAAAAGGTAGATAGAAAGCTTTTTCAAATTTAATCCAACTTTTTCAAAAATTTAAGCAATAAAGAGGAAAAAAATCACTTTGGCATCATCCATCACATCTTTAAAACTTTTCTTGGATTGTTCCTTCTAATGTAGGTAGATTGGAAAATACAAGTGATTCCTTGCATGCAAGCCAAGCACTTGTGTAAACTTTAGTCCATTATCATCAATTACTTGCCCTTGTATCATAAGGCACTTCCATTTTTGACCGTCTGGAGGGTGTCTATTGTTTCCCATCAGGGACCCTCTTACATTTTTTTTACCATCACTTGTAACAACTATAGTTTATCACATTATAAAACCAAACATTAGTTTAAAAAAATCATAAGGGAAATCATCATATAAAGTCACTTAATCAACTTATTTATTTTCATCCAAGAGACTAGTCTGATGTCAAGATGTACTAAAAAAACAAAGGATCGCAGAAGGAAGCAAATGGGTAGATATAGAAGCATTCTGGTAGTAAGATGCTAATTTGAAAAGGATAAGTTGCATAAGCAAGGTACTACAGCCAGGAGATGAAGGAATTGTTATTCATTTAAGCAGGACATCAATCATTCCAACTATAGAGCTTTTTTTAATGATCTTATAGAGAATATTAAAAAAAAATAGCAAACCGGTAGAAGGGTTACAAAAAAGTTACAATCATAAACACCAACCATTACCCTACTTCAACCAAGCCCACATAATAAAACCACAAAATTTGATGGATTCTCCAAAAATTCTTTGAACTAATGTTGTATCTTTCTAGGAAATGCTATCAACAGAAAAATACTGATCAAAACATGAAAATATTTTTTCTTTTGGAAACGATTATTAATATATATTATCGTGGGAGTTGAACTTCCGATCTCTCGTACAACCATAAAAAGGTTTCACTACTAAACCAAGTGATTGCAGACTAAAAACATTATTCAATAGATGAATTTCTACGAAATAAATATATCGCTTTTGTTGTGTATCCATGCCTCAACATCAAATTCTTGATACTTTTCAAGGGTTTGAAGTTTGAACTATGAAAATAAGCATGATTCCTCAATACCCCAAAATCCACTAACTTAGTTGATCTCCCAGCTCAAGCAACATAAAAATCGTAGGCATTACATTGGTCCTAAACGTTTGATTCTGCAACTCCTCGAAAGTTATGTGCAGATTATACTCGTCCTTCACAATCATCTAACAATATTCTATTAAAATTTAGTGGGCATCATTCATTATTAATACCCAAGTACTTCGTCGAGAGATATTAAACCACACACACACAGATATATATATATATATATAAGGAAAAATTCAGTTAAGGACATGTCCTCATTTTAGCATTTTAAGGACAACTTTTATATGTTAGTTAAGAATATGTTCTTTTTTTCCCACCCATCTAGCATTTGCCTTCATTCTTTCTGTGGATCCACATCCTGATCTCTATATGTTAGTTGTATCAATAAGATTTTCCTCATACACATTCCACATGTTCACCACATCTAGTCTTGACAATGGCTTAGGTGGTGGTTGGTCCTCTTGTTCGCCATCAAAGTTTCTTCTATCAGTCCTCCAAGGATAATCCATTGGTAGGAAGCGACAATGCTTACGGTAAACACATTTCCTACTATAAAGGAGATAGATAGATCCATGATTTACATGGCAACTAGGACAAGCCTTATATCCTTTTGTGCTCCACTCTGATAGCATTCCATATCCAGGAAAATCACTAATTGTCCATAAAATTGCAGCACGTATCATAAAAGTCTCCCCAATGTCTGCATCATATGTTTTCACGACTTCTAACCAGAGCATCTTCAATTCATCAATCATCTGTTCTAGAAAAATATCAATCTTATTTCCAGGTAATTTGGGACCATCAATTAAAAGAGGTATCATAAAATAAGATTGATTTAGTACAAGTCACGGTGGTAAGTTGTATAATTCTAAAACCACAGCCCATGTGCTTCTGCTAGATTCTTTTGCCACATTAAATGGACTAAATCCATCACTTGTCAGCCCAAGCCTGACACTACGAGGATCACTACTAAACAATGGATGCCTCCTATCAAAGTCTTTCTAAGCTTCAGAGTCTCTAGGATGACTCATTTTTCCATAACCCTCGAAAGAATAAGTATAATGCCATTTCATTAAGCTTGCTGTTTTACTAGACATGAACAATCTTTGCAACCTTGGTATCAATGGAAAGTGACGCAATACTCTAACGGGCACATTCTCCCTGCCTTCTTTTTTTTCACTTTCCATCTTGAAGCATGACAATCTGAGCATTCATTTAGATTCTTGTGATTACCTCTGAATAACACACAACCTTTTCGACATGCATCTATCTTTACGTATTCCAAACTCAAGTCAGCCATCAGTTTCTCTGTTTCATACCAACTATGTGGACGCTCGTTCTCATCAGGTAATGCATTTTTAAACAAATCCAAAAACATAGAGAAGGCTTTGTTTGTTACTTTATTCATGCACTTGATTTGGAAGATCTGAACAATGAATGAGAGTTTTGAGAAATTAAGACAACCTGGATACAATAGTTTTTTGGCATTCTCCATTAATTTTTCAAACTTTTCAAAATCCTGACCACGTCCGTGTGTATTCTTACTTGTCGAAGGACCTTCATCACCCTCTTCACTATGAAACTGATATCCACATGCATCTTGTATCATCTCTTCTCTATCATCATTAGAATCTTCCAATCTAGTTTGATCCTCCCTAGATCTCTTTCGACGTTCCCCATGCAAATTCCATAAGGTGTACCCTTGTATAAAACCATTTTCAACAATGTGCATTGTCATTGTTTCCATGTCATGTAGAGATACATTTCGACATTTTACACAAGGATAATAAACTACACCAATGCCTTCACTCTCATTCTGAAACGCATATTCTACAAAACACAATACTTCGTTGACAAAATGATCCTTTACACGTTCAAATTTGGTAGGATATTTATACATCCAACTTCAATTCTTCATATAATCATAAGACATCATTCAACTTTGATTCTTCACAAGTCTGCATGATGCATTTAAGTTCACGAATAAATTGACATTATTTGAAAATGCATAAATATTATTTGAGCTTACCTAAAACCACTGATAATGTAAATTGATAGTATAAAATAGAAAACAAGAATATAAACATTGTCAAAGCCGTCTAAGTGAGCTAACCAGGAAGTCCCAATTAACATTGTTAAAGACTTTCTCAAAGTCTAACTTAAGAATAAAACTCAAGGTATCATAATAGTGCATAAAATGTAAAGTTTCCTGAACTACTAAGAAGCAATCATGGAACCTCCTTCATATGGTGGTCATATTCAAGACTTACTAATGCTTTCACTTATTTATTGTGGTTGAGATAAGGGGTGATGATGTGACCTGTACATGTCTGTAATTCTTTGATGTAAATAAATGTCTGTATATAAGGAAGCACCCATGCTTATTTTTGTTGTACATATCGTCAATCTTTTAAGGGCAAAATAGCTGGTAGCTTGTATGCCTATGTTCTTCAGTTTACTGTCGCCCATATTATTGTATAGAAGTGCATTAATTAATCTGTTGTAAGCCAGTTTTTTTTTTTTTGACATATTCTCTCTAAAATCTAATTCCCTTATAAATTGTCATGAAACAGACAAATGGAGGAGATTATATGAGTGTGTTTGTAGTATAGAAATAATAACGGATTAAAAGCATTAGTTGGCCATTTCAATCTGAGCATGTGGGTTTCACTAAAAGAATTAAGAGCATTTCTTTCATACTTTCCCTTGTATTTTCATACTTAAAAAAAAAATCGGCTGCATCAAACCATTGAAAAGAAGAAAGTGTTATTTGATATAAATTGAAAACACACGGTAGGATATGAAAATTGCTCTAAACAATCTTGACATCTTAAAAGCAGTCTTCGCTAGCCTTAGGGCTTCAAGGAAATCCCAACATTGCTTGGAGTTCAAGTAAATCCCTAATTTAAAGTTACCAGGATGGCGAATATGTTACAAAATAAGAGTGACATGAAGTGGAAATACTGGTATTTGTACTAAACAGGGAATAACAAACATATAAGCTTAGTAGAACCAATTTTCATGTCCTAGTTTGCCATTGTTTTACATGTTGGATGTTGGTTAGAACCAAATCTTACCGATTTCCCCTTTTTCCTGATAACTATCTTACTGATGTACACTCTGCTCAAGTGAGATTGGCACTGCATAGTAGTTGAAAAACAAGGAAAAGAAATTGAGAGGAAGATTAGAAAGCTTACAATACCTGTGTCTTCTTCATTTGTCCTAAAGGAAAGACACATAGATGAGAGCTTTCTTTAAACATGTGAATAGACCCAAATGTAGGCTTTCATCAAAATTATGGCTATACGTCTGTGCTTGCCATTATTGCATTTTTAAATTGTAAGGAAGATAAAACTTTGGTTCAGGCAGCTTCTACTTTCATTGAAATCTAAACATTACTTTTTTTTTGAAGATCCTAATTTGTTTTTCCAACTCAAACAAAATAAAATAAAATACTAGACTTCATAGTCCATGGTGGCCCTAGGTTTGTAGCCACACTGACTTGGGAAAATAGGCAAACAAGACAAATGCCTTTGGCAAATTGGAAGTTGTTGGTCAGGTATTTGTATTCTTGCTGACTTCATTCTTGCTGACTTTATAATAGAAATCCAAAATTGTTAATTTCTTCTCTTTCAATAATTTAATTGTGGTATCACTATCATAATGTGGTTCTTCTATATATTGTCGAGGAATATAATTCTTATGAACCATTCTTATTTGTTTGCCAATATGGTGATCCTTTTCTATTGTTCTTAATCTTATTGTTCTTATGAACCATTCTTATTGTTCTTGGTTAAGCTTAAATATGTAATATAATGGCACTTAAATAATTTATATATTTAAAAATCTTGCCTTCTAACTTTCCATTCCGACGTTAAATATTCAGGTGTTTGTCCACTTTGAGTATTATTTTCTTTAAGCTTCTTCTGATCTACTTGCTTTTATCTGAAAATTGTGTGCTTTTCTTCCAGGGAGCTTGTGCAATCTGGGAAGGACATAGAGAGTGCTTACTAGGAACTAGTGATAAAAGACATTCAAGATGCATGCAAGCTTTTTGAGGCTATCTATGACGAAATAGATGGTGGAGAGTACTTACACAGTTCTGTAATTTTTCTCTATTTAAGTTTACTCAGTGTCTCATTCTGATCTACAAGAACATTTGACAGTAACAATCTACAACTGTAACATGAGATAAAAAAAAATCTGGAAGAATAAAAAAACAAAATTATCTGGAAGAAATTGGTTGCATACAAACAAAATAATTAAGAAAAAAACATACGAAAAAAAACAAAATTTTAAAAAAATAGTTGCTTTGCAAAAATGGACTGATATAAATTAAAAAAAGGAGCAAAATCTTTACCTCTGCTCGCACAGTATAATCTCCCCTTGCCCTTGCCCACGAGATCACAGCTCACCGATCACCGATCACCGATCACAGCCACGCTTACGAGATCACTACCACGGCCACGCTCACAGATCACAGCTCACTGATTACGGCCTACGAGATCACAGCTCGCGCCCACACCCACGCGATGCCCACTCCTACGCTTGCACGTCCGTCGATCACTGCCGACGCCCATGTCGACACGCACTGCCGATGTCCACGAGATCACTGCGCTCGCGCCCACTCCCATGCGATGCCCATGTCGACACGCACTGCCGACGTCAAGACTCACTGAATGAGAGGGAGGAGTTAATCGAAACCACAAAAATCGCTGAATGAGAATGAAAAATGTAACGAGTGAATGAGTTACCTGTCGGCAAAACACACTAAGTTATGTAATCTAATGAGACGAAAAAAAATAAATTACAAACATTACCTGATGGTTCTTGTCAAAAACCATCGGATAAAACAGGTATTTTATCAGTGACGAACTACGTGAAAATGACATTCGTTAAGTCAACTGTTTATAAGAACTTGGTATCTAGACTTCTATCGTTGAGTTGAATAAGAACTTGATGTTGGTCCGTTTCTCGAAGCCTAATCAAAACAACAAAAGAAAAAAATATTGTCAAAATAAAAACAAATGTAACATGAAAAATTGGGCGAACCACTTTTGCTGGCACATCACTGTATATATTGATACCTTCCAATTATGAACAAGAGCAACAAGATTAATTAGGCATAAACAAGAGCAACAAGATTAACTAAGCATAAACAAGAGCAACAAGAATAATTAGCCATAAACAAATATGAACAACTTATGCATTGCATCCAAATCTAATTAGATGCTTGGCTAAGAATCTTATTCAAAATTATGTGTTAGTGGGAGTAGAGAGATAGAGAGGGGAAAACTTTTCACCTAAA
>JAMKQA010010094.1:0-13628 GCA_024699735.1 Posidonia australis | reverse complement strand
AAATCAACCAGAGAATGATTTGAAAAACCTATTGTTCCTTTCTTTCCAAATCAACCAGAGAATGATTTGAAATAACAATGTCCAACCAGAATAAAATAGATCAATTTTAAGATGGAGAGTAGACAGAAATAAATCAGCAACACAAAAGTAACCAGGATTAACAGGGGATTCTAGGAGAGCAAATCTCAAACCAGAGAAAAGATATCTCCGTTCGAAAGAAAGAGAGAGAGGAGAGGAAGGTCCAGTGTCAAGGCATGTCAGAAAAGGGCGGCTTCTCACCTCTCCGCTGTCAGAGGAAATCTCTGAGTCAGAGATTTTCCCCGCGCGAATGTGTAACGCTTCATATTTTGAATTTTTATTAACATTAAAAAAATGTGGTGAGTGTGCGTAATGAGTGACATGAGAGGACGCGCAACAGTGCGCATTAATGCCGAATTGCATTCAACAGTAATTTCTAGAATTTTCGAAACAGTTTCCAAGTAAATCCCCGAAGCAGAATCCCCGAATCGCGGGAATTGCGGGATTAATGCTAACCACCGTATTAATCCTGAGAAGACTCTGTCAGAATCTGGAAACACACCGCTCTGCCGGCGACAGGTGAGCGAGCACCGATAAGCATCGACCGGCGATTTGCTCAATAGAGCAAAAACAGGGCTTACAATCATATCAGAGGAAGAGAGGGATAAGGGTATCCGAAGGGATATTAAACTCCCCGCAGATGGCAGGATTAAACTCTTCCAGAGTTAAGGATGGCCTGAGAAGATACCCAACCCTACTGGGCACCGACGAAATAGGGCATCTCCCGTTACTAGTGTAAAAAGACCAGGCAAAGCTAGATCAAACAGATATGCATCGCGATCTGAAGTTAACAGCAATAAAACAATATTTCGTAAAAATAGACCAGTCACCACGAAGACACTGATAAAGAAAAACGGCATCAATAGTAGCAGCAGGACATATTTCGCCCAACCGAGAAGGAAGAGGGGCAAAATCAGCTAGAACAAGCAAAGATAGAAATCTGCCCATCTTGCACCGAGTAAGACGCAAACCATTTGACAAATCGTCGAAGAAAAGGATGGAGTAGGGCTAAGCAAAGAACCAGAGAGAAGGTCTAGTTCAGCCCTGAGGGGGGAGGGAAGAAGCTTCCCCTTGCCGCGTACCTGCCTTCTCTTTTTTCGTCGGCAGTGGTTACCAGGTCTTAGGCGTCGTAGCAACCAGGATGGTCGGCTAGCAGCCGGAGTCCGGAGGCTGGAACTAGACTGTTGTCCCGATCCACAACCTGCAGGTTCCTGAAGTAGGACGCCTTTCCGAAACCCTCCCCGGCGAGATGACCACTGCCCATCTTTGCTTTATCTTGTAGAGCTCCTCGAAGCTGAGGTCGCTGGCGTTGTGGTTGTAAATCTCGTGAATGGCGTGCTCGAGGATCTTCCACGCCTTGTCTGTGTAGTTCGGATCGAGCACCACCACAGAAAAAAAGAGATAAGATGAAGATCTCCAATACACCTCTTACATACACTTCGAGAATTAATAAATTGGACGTGCTGTTTGATTCATGCGATTGTTAAGAGTTAAAAGCATGATGGGATGCATCTGATCACAGCTATCTATTATCATTAAAAACAAAATGACTAAATGGGTTCATGACAAGAACACATGAAAAATGCAAAGGATACAAACATGGAACAAGTAAACCCAAGAGAACATGTAAGTGATGATCATACCAAGAATATAATAAGGAAAAGATTGCTCATGCAAGCGACATAGTGCAGATTTTATGCTAGAAATAAAGTAAACATGCTTACAATCAAAAGTGTAAATTCATCATTGAACCCTCACGAAGATATAGAAAAATCAGACCATATATGTGGAATTTATAGCATGCATCATTGCAAAAGGATAAGAACTTTAAAGGAAAAGTGGGGAGGACCTACCTTGCCCAAGATGTTCCTTCAAGAAAGAAAAGAAAGACCCAAGATAATAAGCTCCTTGATGCTTTGGAAAGGCTGAGAATATCTCTGGATGCAAGGCAAAGTTTGAGTGCTCAAGTGAATAGTTGCAGAATTCTGGAGAAGGCTGGTTGTAGCTGTGTGTGTCTATCTTTCAAGATGATCAGCCCCTTCAAATGGTTGCTTATGGGGTCTATATCTAGGGATTTTCCATGGGTAACTCCTAGGACAACAAGGAGCCTTGTAGACGAAAAGCCTGGAAGATTCCATGGCATATTCGCTGGTAGAGGTAACAGCCATGGGAGGGGGAAAGCCAGCAGCCTGAGAAATGGCTGGGCTCCTGAAATGTGCGCCGGGTTGGTGTGCTAGCTAGGTGTGCTAGGTATGTGTGCTAGCTAGGTGTGCTAGGGAGGTGTGCTAGCTAGGTGCTCTAGGTAAGTACTCTCCCCTACTTGTCTTAATTGGGTTGTAGGCTTGCTATTGATTTAGGATTGATTTAGCTAATGGGATTCAAGGGTTAGCCACATCCAAAGCAACATCCGGAAAGCTCATCTATGAGTCACCTCAAAATCGGGGTGTCTACAGAACCTAATATGGCCATTATGAGTTTCTGGTCATGTCATTTGGGTTGATGAATACACCAACAGCTTTCATGGACTTAATGAATAGGGTGTGTTCAGGCCCTATTTGGATTAGTTTGTGGTGATCTTTGTGGATGATGTATTGGCGTATTCTCTAGACATAGAGACTCACCAAAGGAACTTGAGAACTGTGTTGGATACATTGAGATAGCACTAGTTATATATCAAGTTCCCTAAATGCGAGTTTTGGTTGGAAGGAGTTGCCTTTCTTGGATATATCATTTTAGGGGAAGGCATCAAAGTAGATTCAGCCAAGGTGGAGGCAATAAATAGTTGGACCAGGATAAAGAACGTGACAGAGATTAGGAATTTTCTTGGTTTGACGAGATATTACTGGAGATTCATCTAGGATTTCTCCAGAATTGTTGCACCTCTAACCAAACTGACTAGGAAGGAAGTGTACTTTGTTTGGGATTGGCAATGCGAGGAGAGCTTCAACGAGTTGAAGGCTTGTTTGGTCACAACCCTAGTTTAAACCTTACCATTTGGGAGTGGTGGTTTCACCGTCTACAGTGATGCTTGTGGGACTAGCTTGGGGGTGTATTCTGATACAATACATGCTTCACGCCAACTAAAGGATCATAAGAAGAACTATCCCACCCATGATTTGGAGATGCTTGTTGTTGTGTTTGTCTTGAAGATTTGGAGGCATTATATGTATGGTGAACAATTTGAGGTGTTCATAGATTACAGAAGTTTGAAATATATCTTTACGCAGAAAGATCTGAACCTGAGATAGAGAAGATAGGTGGAGTACATCAAGGATTATGACTTCAGCTTGTCATACCACCCAGGAAAAGCGAATGTGCTTGCAGATACTCTAAGCAAGCACACTCATATCATGGCCAGCTTGATGATTAAGGAATGGCAATTGCTTGAGGATTTGATTGAGTCAGACCACGGAGGCAGTCTTAGGGATTTGGTAGAACCTTGGTGGCTAATTTATCTGTTCGCCTAAGGATGATGGAAGTCATTGTTGCAGCTCAGTAGTTGAATCCCTTTGTAAGGGATACTTGGTAGAAGCTCGAGGCAAGTAAGGCACCTCATTTTTATGTTGGTGTGGATGGAGGACTCAGATATGATCTGTGGTTGTATGTGCCTTAAGTAGATGAGGTGAAACAGAGACTATTTGATGAAGCCCACCGCTCCATATACACAGTTCATCTAGGAAGCACCATGCTGTACAAGGACCTGAAGAGGAACTCTGGTGGGTTGGGATGAAGAGAGAGATTGCTGAGTATGTGGCAAGGTGTACAATCTACATGATGGTGAAGATTGAGCACCAGAAGTCCAAAGAAACCTCTAGACATTCTAGTTTGGAAGTGGGAGCATGTATCAATGGATTTTGTTACCTGGTTGCCCAGAATGAGGGAAAAAATGATATAGTCTGGGTAATTGTGGACCGTCTCACGAAATTGACACACTTCATGCCTTTGAGGGTGAATCTTCCTTTGGCACGGCAAGTAGAGTTGTATATGACAGAGATTGTTCAGCTACATAATGTCCCAGTGTTAGTCTGACAGAAACACATGGTTCACCTCAAGATTCTAGAGAGCGTTGTAGGAGGCATTTGGTATAATATTGAATTTTAGCATTGCTTTTCACCCCTAAACAGATGGTTAGACAGAGAGGACAATTTAGACATTGGAGGATATGTTGCGGGCTTGCGTCTTAGACTTTGGTGGTAGCTAGGAGGATCATTTGCCTTTGATTGAGTTTATTTACAACAATAGCTACTACGCCTGCATTGGGATGGCATTGTATGAGGTATTGTGTGGCAGACCCTATAGGACCCCCACCCATTAGAGCGAGGTGGGCGATAGGCAGTTTGTTGGCCCTAAGATTGTACAACAATATGAGGGTAAGGTAGACCTGATCAGAAAGAGGCTGTTGGCGACACAGAACTGAGGCAAGCTGAGTAGGAGACTTTGTTTTCCAGAAGTTATCACTAGCTAAGGGAGTAGCGTGGTTCGAGAAACGAGGCAAGCTAAGTCCCCACTACATTGGATCGTATCAAATTATCTAGAGGGTTGGTGAGGTGGCCTATAAATTAGATTTACCTCAAGAGCTTGCTAGTGTGCATAGCATCTTCCATGTGTCTATGCTGAGGAGGTGTTTGGTTGACACATCTCAGTTGATACCGGTGTAGCTAGTGGAGCTCTAGGAGGACTTGTCTATGATAGAAGACATAGTACAGATATTGGACAAGAAAGAGCAAGTCTTCAGGAACAAGGTCATTCTTCTAATGTTGGTTCAGTGGCAGCACCATGACATGGAGGAGGCTACTTGGGAGCGTAAGGTTGACTTTCAGATACACTATCCCCATTTGTTCTACTAGAAGTGAATTTCGAAAACAAAATTACATTAAGGGAGTAGGATGTAACACCTATGCCCGATTATCCAAATTATTGTAAATCACAAAATATTTGTAAAATTTGTGTAATATAGTTTATTATTGGATAATTCATGTATTGTTGGCTTAGTGTATGTGTTTCTCTCTCTGTGTGGCTGTGTTATTTTGGTTTCCCTAGGTTGTGTGGCTTTCCAACTTGTTGTGCTTCCTATGTGTGTGTAGGACCTGGGTTGAGCCTTGGTCAAAGGGAGCACAATGCCCTCCCCTTCACGAGTCCCCCTCTACCCGTAGTCTGCTCGTCCCATCCCTTCATGCCAGGCTTGGTGAAGGCTGTGATGGCCAGTAGAATCGACATGGTGACAGGAGGGGAAGATGAGATAAAGAGGGGAGGTGGTGATGGCACCAAGCATCAGAGGCAAAAGAAAAAGGAGAAACCAAAGGAGGAGTCAAGAGAAAGAGAGAGAGAGGAGAGGGCCAGAGGAGAGAGAGTTGTGTGCGGGTGTGTCGAGGCTTGGCTGGTGGTTGGATAGGCATGGAGGACGTCAGAGGTGAGGAGAGTATCATCAGTGAGGTGCGTGGGTCATCAGAACCCTATGATTAGGTACGCATCCCGCCCTCTCTCTCTCTCCTTTTGTGTTTTATGTTTTCATGGCATAAATCATGATAAATGTGGTAAAAATTATGGAAAATGATGGAAATGGTGTGGATTGGCTTGGATGCATGCTTAGGAATGGATTTTGTAATTTTTTATGGATTTATGGTGGATTTTGGTCGATTTTCATGGATTTTGCTACAATATTGATAAATGGCTCCCAGAATTTGTGATTTTATTTTTGGAGCTATGCCTAATGGATTTGGTTGAAACTTATCTCATTTAATAGCATGCTTAGTGTAGCACGTTTGATGATTTTTGTGTGATTTGTGGTTCATCAGAGATGGGTCCACGGTTAGCTCCCATTTTGTCGAACGTGAGTTGGAGCAAATGGAAAAGTTCAGAAAAATTGCATGGATCGGCATGCTGAAATGTTTCGATATGCCAAATTAGGGAATTTTGACACTTCAGAACCCTTCAGCATACCAAAACAAATCCCTGTGTTCATAGCAAATTTCAAGGGATTTCAGCATACCAATGGATTTCGGTATGCCAAATCAAGTCCTTGAACCTTATGATTGAGGTTTTCATTAAAGTTAGATGTGAATGGTTTTATATGATGATTTGGCATGTTGTGTTTTGATGAGAATCCATGTGAATGGAATGAGGATTTGTGGAATGTGTTTCTTGTAATGGAAGTATTTTGAAAATGGCTTTTGAAAAAAACCGCATGTTTTTAAAAAGAGATTTCCATTGTTTATTCCAGATCCACGTAGTATTAGCACGACAACTGGTAGGGGCATGAGACCTCGATGAGACCGGTTGTTAGTCCAGGACGTAGTTGCTGAGGTTTGGGTTTGTTGAAAGAGACCAGGTTACCTCTCTTTGTGACAATGTTGGCTAGACCTAGGAATGTGAAACCTAGGTGTTCGGACACCAATGGGACATTAGGAAAGACATATCCCCGTACTTGTGATGAATAAATTGATGTTAAGTCTTGTTGGCCCCGGCGATGTCTTCCTGCATAGGGAATTTCACTGTGGCATTGCAGTAGGATCTAGATTGCTACTTCACTAACTGCTTATGGCCTAGTCGCCTCTGATCACGGTGACACTACTGAATGTGACTGAGATATGTGTGTGGTTTTAAGTTAGAATCAGACTATTTTTTGGCTTGTGGTCTTAGCTAGATTCTAGCCGAGTTGAGACTCATAGTTTGAACCAATTGCTAGCCATTGTGTGCTTGTGTTTTGAGTCATGTGTGGCCTTGTGGTTTTGGGCTAGATTTGGTCAAGAATGTGGTTTCTTAGATTGCATGAAATGATTTAAAAATGCATGTGATTTAAGAAAGAAAATGGTTTAGAACTGGCATGATTCTGGAAGAAAGGGTTTCCTGATGATTTCTAGTCCTAGATAGTGGATTCCAAGGCTTTGTGAACTGGCTTCATAGTTTTACCGAGGTTTCAGGCTATGCTTTGTAACAATTGAGATTTTGAGTTTTCTCGCGATTTGGTCGTGGTTTTTCGTGGTTTGCTGCTTATTGGGCAATTTGATGTCACTCATGCATGTTTTTGCTTTATTTTGGTTTCAGGTGCATATTTGTAGTGCTGTTCATTCCTTGGTGAACATGTCTTGGAGCCACTTGTCGCACATAGATCTAGGTAGTTATCCTTAAGTAGTTTTCCAATTATTTTTAATTGTTGTATTATTATTGTAATTGGATAGTTGTTGTTGTAGTTGGATAGCGCCTTTGGGGTGGGGGCGTTACAGCGAGGCACACGATGGGCAAGCATAGATGGGGAGATGCACGGTAGGGACGTTGAGGGAGCAGAGAAGAGGCAGACGAGAGGCGAAGCATGAGGGGCATGAGAGGAGGAGAGGAAAGTAATGGAAGGAAAGAAAGTGGGGGCCTATTACTAGAAATTTAGGTTAGAATTAGTGAGGACATTTAGCGAGAATATGTCCTTGCTATATCGTTGCTAATTTTGACGTATTCTACTAATGCCGTATAGTGATGACATAGCAAGGATATGTCCTTGCTAAATCCATGCAAGGATATTGTGAGGACATGTACTCGTTATGTCTTCAATATTTGTCCTCGTTAATATTTTGCGAGGATATTTCCTCCCATTGTCCTTTTAAAATGCAGAATGTCTAATAGTGTAGGGAGAAAACAACACGATCTAGACCTGACGTGCAACATTACTCTATAGAGTAGCACTATACCTAATTATAGGAAGAGAGATTGGAGCAAGAACCGAAGTGGTTAGAGGTACCTCCTAGTCGAGGTAGTGACACACCTTGTGAGCATATGTACTCAATTAACTCAATACTTGTGAAAGTTGTAGGATTGATTTTTAGATCCTCCAATGAACCATGTCCACTAGATATACTAGAACATCACCCATCTCTACTAAACCAGGCCATCTAATACTGGAATCAATATATCAAAATATTCATATAAGATTCCTATAGAAATAAATAAGTGATTAAAAGATATAGTCTAGATTAGAAACATCACATTATAGAAACATAGCTACAAAGTTCCTAAGATTAGCTCCCCGATGCCTCCAATTACATCTCATTTTAACAAGTAGATTAGGAGATATAGTCTCAAATGTGTTGTCATATATAATCCTAATTATATATTATAAATGTTTTTTAATATTCTCTTCTAATAAATGTTCTCTAATTCATATAATGGTTCTCACTTCAATGGATGATCCTTGATTCATGTACTTTGTGTACTTTCTTAACCTGCCTACCAATCTAATTTAATGCTTTTTAACGTTGCTTTTAATGCAAGAAAGTTCTAGAAATGAACATGGACTAATGAAAACCATAAGTTAATTTAAAGAAGGAGCTTGATGATCATACTTATAAGCACAAGAGCGGCAACAATGCTAAATAAGAATGTCATTTCTCAACCCTACATATCTGTTTTATAACAAAACCTTGAGAATATGATGAATTAAAATTTAATTAAAAAATAAATGATAACTAATAAATATAACATAAAAAAAGTTTATATTTTACACAATACGGAAACAAAAAGGAATACACCAAAATAATGAGAAAATCTCTACTAGTCTTCATTACTATAGTCAACACTCTCTTCTTATTTGTTTTCTTATCATCTTTAGCTTCATCTTCTACAAATATTCCTTCTATATTGTTAACTTGTCACAACATTGAATTAGATGAAATTGTAGAGATTTGGTCAAGAGCATCGATTACAACTATCAGTTGTAAAGACTTGTATTCAAGTTGATACAAGTCTTCAAACTTGTTATTTAGAGAAAAAAATACATATAACACAATAATTATTTAGAAACAACAAACACGCAATCAAAATAGTTGATAATTAATAATTAGCATTAGTAGGATAGAATTGGAACACAATGTATACTAATCATCTAATTGGTAGTTTATTTTCTTCACAAGTTCAACCAATATGGTAGTTTATTTGCTAAAATCGTTGCTAACAAATTGGGTGATCTTCTACACAAGTTAGTTTCTCCTGAGCAAGGGGCCTTTGTTAGTAGCAGGTTGGTTCATGAAAATATAGCATTAACCCAGGTGTTAGTTCAACATTTGAATCACATACATGAAGGAAGCAATGTGATCTTGAATTTAGATATGGAGAAAGCTTATGATAGGTTGAACTAGAATTTCTTGTTTTTTGTGTTAGAGAAGTTTGATTTTTTTTGGTGGTTTCATGAGATTAATCAAAGAATTTGCGGTGGATAACTCTTTTTGAGTTTTAATTGGTGGTAGTTTTGAAGAATTCTTCACAACATGTAGAGGATTAAGACAAGGGGATCCCATCTCTCTTGCTCTTTTTGTTTTAGCCTAAGAAACTTTAAGCAAAGGTATATCTAAGCTTATTCAGGACAAAGCAATAATGCCTAATAAGGCATTGACAATATGTCATGTGGTTAGTCATTTCTCACTTGTTTATAATACCTTGATTTTTATTAATGATACAATGAGTTCCTTGCAAAATACTATAAAGTTCCTTGACTCTTATCAACAAAATTCTGGTCAAAAGATTAGCTTTAGGAAGAGAAGCTTCTTGGTCTCTCCTATTCTAGTTGCATTTAGAGTATCTATGATACAAAAGTTCATTTGTTTTGGGAGAGAAGTTTGCCCTTTACTTACTTGAGGTGTATTGGGAGGAGGGAGGTGCTGAGCATAGAAATGATGGAAGGGCAATGCTGAGATCAAGAGGGCGGTGCTGAGAGGAAGGTAGTGCTGAGAGGAAGGTAGTGCTGAGAGGAGGGTCATGTCGAGAGGAAAGTAATGCCGAAAGGAGGGCAGTGTCGAGAAGAGGGCAATGCCAAGAGGAGGGTGGTGTTGAGTGTAGTGATGATAAACGGGCAATGATAGAAGTAAACAATGAAGGAGAGAAGCTCGATAGAGGAAAAAGCACGTGAGAGGGCAACAAAAGTATTTAGCAAAAGAGAACGAAAGAGAAAAGAAAGGAATGAGAAAGAGGAAAGGAAGGGGAAAAAATTCCCCTCATTAAAAGTTTTTAGATCAAATTGATGAAGACCACATCCTCATGTAACGTACTAAAACTTTTCGTTTGACGTTGAGAGGACCTAACAACAATATATTCTCGTTATGTTCTCGTCAAGAATATGTGAAGATATGTCATTATAAGTTATTTCGGTAAAAAGCAAAATTTTTAGTAGTGCCTCTTTCCTTCGCACACATCATGTGTTTTTTAAGAAACTAATGTCATATTTGTATCTTTCAAATAGAGGTGTAAATTAGGCCGGAATGGCCCAAGTCGGTCCGGTCCAACCCTTATTTTAGCCCAGATCGGTCTGACACGAAAAAAAATCGGGCCGGCCTGACCTAACCCATCATTGGCCACTAGTAGTACCGGGCCTATGGACTGGGCCCGTTCGGTCCATTTTAGTAGGCCCAATGTTTTAAAAAAAAAAATAAAGAAAAAATGAACGTTGCACAACAACGTTCATGTGAACGTTGTACTTGTGCAACGTTTATTTTTTAAAATTTTTTTTCATAATTAACCCACCTCATTCTTCTCATTTTTCAAAACTCCTCTCCTCAATTCTCCATTTCTCTTCTCTCTACATTACACTCTTAATTTCTCAACTCTTCTTCCTAAGTCTCAACTCTTCTTCCTTGTGTCGAATACAAGTTTGGCTCTGGTCTCTTGTCTTCATTCTTCATCAACAACAATCTTACACACTAGACTCTGGTCTCCATCTCCAACCGTCCAGCGGTCCAACATCTGTGTCCACCAACAGCCGGCAAGGGGCCCATAAATTTCTTTACTTCAAATCCCTCTATTTTTGGGTTTTGGGTTTTTTTTGTTAAGGTTTCTTTTATTATCAATTTTTTTAGCCTTAAAAATGGATTATCGTTTTAATGTAGGAAGTCATGATTATATCCCTGACCCTCAGTATAACCCTACCTAAGAATCAGAACAACCTTAAATCACAACCCCACAAACACAATCTATTAAAACTAAAAAACTTAGGAAGCAAAGTTCATGGGTTTGGGAACATGTAATCCTAAATCTCATAAATGAAAATAAATGTTATTGTAAATATTGTGGCTCAGGATATATTTGTCCTAGGGTTGGGGGTGTAGGTCATATTGCTAGACATTTATCAAAATGTATAGTTGTCTATAATAAAGATAATAATACAGACTTAAGATAATCTAAATTACATGTTGGTTCTAGTGGAATAGTTAATTGGAAATATAATACAGAAGAAGCAAAATACGGTGCAACAAAATTTATAGTACAAGATGAATAACCTTTTAATTTTTCTGAAAATAAAAAATTTGAAAGTTGTATACAAAATTATTTAAACCCACAATTTAAAGGTCATTCTAGGAATACTACTAAAAATATAATTTATAAAACATTTTAAAAAGATAAAGAAATTTTTTTTAGTTTATTATGTAAAATAACATTAACTTGTGATGTTTGAACATGTTCAAATAATTTTCCTTATTTATGTTTAATAGCGCAATGGATAGACATAGAATGGAATTTACAAGAAAGATTAATTGCTTTTAGACTTTTTGATCATCCACGCATTGGAAAAGCCATAGCAAATATTATAGAAGATATTAGTAAAGAATTTAAAATATATAATAAAATTAATACAATATCTTTTGATAATGCTTCTAATAAATGTTGCAGTAGGAATATTACAAAGAAATTTAAAACCTATATTAAATGGTGATTTATTTCATTATAGGTGTTGTTGTCACATTTTAAATTTAATTGTACAAGAATGTATGCATTGCATTTGGCCTTATATAGAAAATATAAGAGCAGCTATATTATTTATTCAAACATCAGGTAAAAGATTTCAAGAATTTAGATATTTATGTGCAGAACAAGGTATAAAAGCTAAAAAATTTAAATTAGATGTTCAACATAGTGTAGACACCTCGATTTTGAAGTCACTTGACAGTAAGTTCCTCTAGATGATACTCTGGTTGCGACCACCAAAACTCTGGCCCACTTAAGCCCACACAAGCCCAATCAGGCTTACACTAGCCTATTATGACCAAATCAAAATTAAAACTAGGCAAAACACAATTAAATCTACTCAAAAGCCAATAAAAACCATAATTAAGTAAAACCCAATTAAATCCACTCAAAATCCAATAAGAACCCTAATTAATCAAAATTTAAAATCCAAAATAAACCAAGTAACCCTAAATAAACACAAAATCCCTAAATAAACAAATAAACCCTAATTTAAAACACAAAAACCCTAAATTAAAACCATAAACCCTAATTAAGTCACAAAAACCTAATTCAAAACCAAGTAATTAAACCTTAAGTCCCAAAATCAAAAGTCAAAACCCTAATTAAAAATTTAAAATCAAAAATCCTAAAATCCATGAAAATCCCAAAACAATAATAAAATAAAAACCTAGAATAATTAAAACCCTAATTTAAAACCAATTAATCAAACCTTAACCACAAAATTAATTAAAATCATAAAACATAAACCCTAAATTAAAACCCTAAATCTAAAATAATTCAAAATTCTAATTTAAAACCAATTAATTAAACCTTAATCACAAATTTAATTAAAATCATAAAACATAAATAAAAAGCCTAAGTTAAAATTCAAAATCCTAATTTAAAAAGTTAAAATTAAAAACCCTAAAATCCATGAAAATCCAAAAAATAAAATAAAACCAAAAAACCTAAAATAATTAAAACTCTAAATCAAAACCTAAATAAAATACTTAATTAAATCAAGTGAAAAACATTTAAATCAAAACCTAAATAAAATACTTAATTAAATCAAGTGAAAACTAATGAAATCTGAATTTAATCTAATTAAATCCAAAATTTAAACCAACCAAATCAAAATTGGAAATTAAATCAAACAAATCCAAAACCAAAAATCAAGAGAAAACCATTTAATCCAGTTAAAACCAAGACAAATCATTTAATTAAATTTAAATCATCAAATAAAACTTTAATCAACTTAAAATATTAAAACACAAATAATCAATCCAAATCCCCAAATCAAATCACAAATAATCAAATTAATCCTAAATTTAAATCACAAAACAGAAGAAAAGAAAAAAACAAAAGAAAACAAAACCCTAAGCTCAGTACGCAAGCCTAATAAGCCCAGTAAATGTTTAAACTAGAAAACCTTATAAAACGGAATAATATATTCGGCGAAGTGTCGTCGTCGGTGACCCCTTCATCTCCGGCGAGATTTCCTACAGATCCCCCGATCTTTGGCTCATGATCCTCCATCCTCGTGATCTCCGGGCCTTCCTCTTCCAAGGGTGCTCTCGATCCTACAGTGCTCGCCTCAGGAGGAGGAGATCTACAGTGGAGGAAGCCTCTACCGGAGCTTAAAAGCTCCTCACCGCCGACAACCAGAACCCATCGCGAAACCTCTCCCATCTAGTGCGTAAGCCCCTTTCTTCTCACAAACCTAAAGCACGAGTGACCCCCACCGACACCATCCTAGGCTACGACGCCGGGGGGGGGGGGGGGGGGGGGGGGGGGGGGGGGGGGGGGGGGGGGGGGGGGGGGGGGGGGGGGGGGGGGGGGGGGGGGGGGGG
>JAMKQA010010091.1:0-12059 GCA_024699735.1 Posidonia australis | reverse complement strand
ATATATATATATATATATATATATATATATATATATATATATATATATATATATATATATAAAGGCTTACAGTATTAATCTTACATTTTGTACCATGTACATTTAACCAGTTAAGTCCGCAATCACTTAGTCTAATGGTGAAGTCTCTTTGTGATTGTACAAGATGTCGGAAATTTAACTTTCACGAACATCATACATATTACGATCATATTATTGTATTATTTCCTTCCTAGATTTGTATCTCGACGGGAGGAAAAATTATGAAATTTCGTTTTACTTGGTGATGGTCTCATAACCAAGTGTTTGATATAATTGTAATATATATTAAAAATCGTTTTCAGAAGAAAATAATAATAATAACCGGTTAATAAAATGCAGCTCCTCCCGCACGTGTGAAAGTTCATCCTTCACCTTACCGTGGCACGTGGGTCGGTGGACGGACGGGATTTACATTTACCACCAGCGGAGGAGAAAATAGTACGCGTGAAAAGCTAGGGCGGACAAGTTGGTGAATTGGTGCACGTGTGGTCCCCGTCCTTCCCCGTCAACCATCTCGCCTGGTGCGACGCGGATGGGACGAAGGCAAAGCCACTGCCACACCGTGCTGCCACGATCTCTCGCTGTCTCCCAACCCCACTAAGGTGGCCCCCACTTGGCTCTGCCTACGGACACGCCTCCACCGTCGCCTTCCACTCCCCCGCGGCCTCACGCCAACGACGCCTTAATGACAAGTCGTCACCGCAACAAATACGTCGTCCAATTTAAGGGTAAAATGAAAAAACTTGTTGTAGGAATAGCATAGTTGTATGGTTCCTTGGGAAGGGTATTAGGGCGTGGCGCAGTCAAACCTCCGAACCTTCACTGACTGGTGGAAAACTTGTACACTGTATACATCAGGCTGTACCCAGCATTGGCGGTCAACCAACGTGACTTCCCAGTTCCCACCTACGACTGCAGTGCACAGGAGAACAGAGCAGAGCAGAGCAGACCGCCACGCCCCCCTCTCCCCACCTTATCTCTGTGATGACGTGTGGTTTCCCAATCCCCATGCCATCCACATCTTCCCGTCCTTCCCCACCTCACATGCGTGTCTTCTGTTTTCACTGGTAGTGATCGATGGATCTCCATTGACATCTCTGGTAAGTGGTAACACAAACGTTTCGTCTTTTCCGTCCCCAGCGAGAACAAGCTTGAAGAGCTGTTTCTCCCAATTGAAGATTGTTGCAGGGTTTTTACTGCAAAAAAAGGAGTTGCTTTGAATTGAAGGGAGGAGAGATGGCCGCCACAATTGACGGTAACGAGTCGCCATCGTCGAGGGATTCATTGTTCCACAGCATAAATGAGTTCGAGCACGACACATACACATGTTCGAAGAAGATTTCGATTATCTACGTCGTCTAATCAGACGATTGAATGCTTATTGTAGATGATTCTACGGATGGTGACGGACACAATTATAGCAGCTGAAAGGTTACGTGTCATATAAGTTATACAATTCTTAGGTTGTTCTATATACAATTCACCCAGAGTTTATTCTATTATTATCTTTTTCTTCTTTGTAATTTTTATCGAAACAATTAATCATCATCTATTTATATATTGTTTGTTTTAAAAAAAAAGAGATATTTTATGTTAAAAGAAAGGATGGATTAGAATTCCTTTTTCCCTTTTTCTACATTTTTTGAGATTATACTAATTTTTTTAATCCAATTGTGTAGGATCCACTTATTCTAATAATTCTTTTAATTTCAATCTTATTATCTCGGACACATTTATTCCTTCAAAAAATATTTTAATCGATTATATGGGGTCTATTTATTTTATTTGTAATTATATATTTCTTTTGTTGATTTCATTGAATAACTATATATTTTTGTTTCCTGTTTCATGTGGATTTTTAAATTTTAAAATTTAACTTTTCAAATGATTTCGCATAGTATTGCTATTTATTCACTAGGCAACATAAATTGATTTATCTTCAAGAATACATTTAAATGATAGACCTTTGACATATACAACTCAAAAGCTATTATGTTGATTCCTTAATTACTATATTACAATATTTTTATAATCTATCTATCTAATTGAAAATAAAGTAAGAGAAAGAAATGGTATAACATTTTTCTGTTATCACTTTCAATATTAATAAAGGATACTGACTAACCAATAAACTTTTTGAAGTCTTACTGTATAAGTACCATTAATACATGGAAATTTGAATATTCTTTTGCATTAATGAATTCAAACTTATCAATAAAGAATATGGTAATATCTCTTTGGACCTTGTGTGATGTGTATATACGATTACAATACTCAAAATAAATACTTTTTGCTTATCAAGGAAAAAGATATTATATATGCCAAATGCAACGAGAGATTAGAATTCCATTTTGCCTTTTTTCCCTCTTTTTTAGAGTTTATTCTATTTTTTAATATCATCTGTTAGATATTGTTTGGTTAGGAAAGAGAAATATATGATATACATTAAAAACACTCAAGGATCAAAATTCATCATTTATAATATATTCATTCCATAATTTCCTTAGTTAAATGTTTTTTTCACACCACATAGATAGATATTTCGATTAAATCTTTGGATTATTATAAATAAAAAAATTATATGATCCCAATTTTTTTTCTTCTTGTGCATCACATGGGATTTTTTGCTTGTTGGAACTAATTTAGGTTTAATGGTCGTTTTATATTAAAATTAATTTACGTGTGCGAAGAGTTTCGCATTCACATGACCTAAATCATGTTGTTAAATTTACAGAAGCTACAATTATGATGGAGTGGTTCGCATTATTCACTCATGGGTTTTTTACATGTATGCCCTTAACACCATTTGTGCATTGTATTTTTCCCTCAAATTTAGTTGTTAAAAATGATTCACCACAGTGTTTGATCCGTCAACTATGATGGATTTCGCTTCGAGACCATGTTCTTAATTAGTTTTTGTCACTTGAAATACACAAATTGGCAAAGGTACATAGCATTTCTCAGTCGTGTATCGTAAGTTTAGGATCCTATCTGTTTGTCAAATTGCTTAATGCGCTTTAAATATTTTTGGTAAAATGTTTCACATCTTATATATATATGTATATGTATATATATATTTACTTATTTATTTATTTATTTATAGATATATATATCAATAGACAAAACCCACAATTTGGAACAAACAAAAGCCAACTATTATGGTAAACCTGTCAATTTTTGATACGATACAATAATACGATATGAACATAACACGATATAATCGTGTTTGGGTTTACCTTTAAGGTGTCTCATGTACTTATCGTATCTACCTAGTAAACATGATTATTAAACGGATCATTTTCATGTCTATGGTAAAAAACTTGATAAATACACATTACTTAATGGTGTACATAGATTATAGTTTTCAATATTTTTAGCAGTAGATGTTTATAATCTGTTGTAGACTATTGATATTAACATATAGAATAATGAAACATGTGTACTTGAATGTATTGAATGGTTGGTTTCATAATTTATTGATTTATCTTTGATTTTTCTACGTGTAAATGTTAAATGTATATTAAACGTGTAATAGTGTAATAAACGTGTTAACATGTATCTACCTCAATCAGATTGTTATCCTGTTAAAATGACATGATTTACTTAAACGTATAGTTAATGAGTCATATCGTATGTACATACTAACAGATTTAATATCAGAAATATGATAATTAAATAAATCATATTTAGATTTAACATATATATATATATATAATATACACATCCATTTCACAAGCCTACCGTACAATCACATTCACATGGCTTTGATGCCAACATTTGGGCACATGACACTAGTCTTCCAACGAGCATCATAGAACAGCTAGAAAGATGATGACATAGTATAGTAACGCACCACAAATGAATCAACAGCAGTCATGTCAAGATCTCATGTTCTCAGTCATCTCCTAATAGGTTTTTTGTGAACAGTGGGTTAGGTAGGTCCTCAAAGGTAAAGTCGCTGCTATTTCTCAGACACTACTGCAAACCTACATTTGCAACAATCCCACCCCACCCACACCAACCCGGGTACCAGCAGCTGAGCTTCGTCCGCCTGCACATTCTCCCAAAATTTAAAACCATTGATCTATTTGATGACATTTCACGGGTTACGGAAGCATGAGAAAGAAACCCACAGGATCATCGATTCAGAAGAACAACCTTAATTACCACCTTACTAGTTACTAGTGCTTCTTTTTTTTTTGGAAATGCTACTTCGTTAGTAGTTACACCCCCTTTATTTCTGTGCTATTCCACCTTCCCACGATCAGAAACCAAAAACCATGCACGCTGGCGTGAAGAGCCGCGCGAGCATGTGGTGCACTTGGATTAGGAAATTATATATCAAAAAGCCATGACATGATATGTGATCTTGTCGACCCTGTCTGTTGGATTGATCTGCTCCTACCCCTTCTTCACGGTAATCGAACTTTTTGATATGATATGATGTAGCAGTGGTCCAAGACGGGGGGGGGGTAAGAAAGGGAGGAGATTACGATGGGAGACGGGGGTCGCAGAAAGGAGCAGCAGCAACGTACTGTCATGTTGCAGGGGGTGCTGGCAAACTTGCAGTCACGTGGGTGGAGTTTCTTATGTCATTCTTATCAGCCGTGATGTGATAAATTTGGTGGGGGCTGTTTGACTGAGTTGCTTCCTGCGTAAGTTTCCATGGCCCCAGGATTATCGTTATCGTTCTTACCTTATGCCTCCGCAAAATATTTGTCACCGCCCTTGCACTGGTCAACGTCAATGGGGCAGGTAAGATGATAGAGGAGGAGGAGAAGTGAGGGGTTAAAGATATTTTGAATGGACTCGGTCAAATTCTAGAAGCACCTCCACCGACAACAAGTATGGACTCACTGTGCCGGCTTGTTGCTGCAAACGACCAAGTCATTTGTTTAATTAAACATGATCAGACTTGATTTCGTTAATCTTCGGATTATATAAAGTGACCTTTCACCGCAAAGTCCTCCTAGACAAAGGGCATGGAATTTAGTTAATAATAATAATAATCAGAAAATGCCCTTCAGCCCTAAAGAGTCATCTAATGAATTTGCCGCGCTTTTTGGTCCTTTCTGAAGGAACATCAATCAAGCCCGAAAATGATATCAACGAACAAAGTTTTAGTACAATATAATCAAAGCCCAATTGGAATTGTAGTACGTATCACATATTTATTGCTGAATGTATCTCAACAAGAAAGTGATTTGGACTACTTGCTTAATTGTCGGCATGGCCGGAAATTATAAACTTTGTGTTATTGGAAAACTACTATTTCCCTGAGTCGTGGAGGACATTAGAAACATCACATCGAGAAAGTAGCAGGTAGCGTAAACAATACTAATCAACACGATAAACACCAAGCACAAAAAAAATAAATAAACAATTATCAGGGATATTTAACGTGGCTTGTTGGGAAAACGTGAAACCAAACCATGGAATTAAAAATTTTTTAAAGAGAAAGGAAAAGTAGACGCTCCATGTATGTGTGACAGTGTGAGTACCACGGGAGTGCACTCTAGAACCTCCCTTTTAGATAATACTGGAGGACATAAGTATTTATCGAATTATTCAATTACAGATAGAATGATCTCACAGAAAAATTTCCAAGATAAATTTCAACCAGAGCGATTTCATGAAGGAACAAAAATAATTTCAACAGCAAATTTTAATATACTACGATTAATTGGTGATGATTGGTATCTCCATTTTGGAGAAAAAAAATGCAAAATTTTAGAAGTATTTATTATTTGTTTTGAAGGTATTATTTGTATTATTTGAATCCATGTCATAAATATTGAGTCTCTCCATGTATTTGTTTTCTTCAGGTTTTACCTTGTGTACTTGTCTTATGTTGTTTCACCAAAAATGGAGTTGAGTATTGAAATTTACTTATATTGGGTTTGAATAATCATTAATAATATTTAGTTTATTTTTTTATCATTTCCTTTTTGTCTCATGTCGAGTTAATTTAATCATCAACAATATTTAGTTTTGTTTTTCTTTTTATCATGTCGTCTTCTTGTTATTGTTATTCTTCTTCTTCTCCTTCTATTCATGTGCATCTGTCTAAAATTTTCTTCTAAGGTAAGATAAAGTCATTGTAATTGCATAATGGTGCAATAAATTTTGCTCTTTTCTTTCTTATGCTTCATGCTATGGTCATATATTCTAGACTAGCACCAAATGGGTTTTCATTATTTTGATGAACTATGATACATAAGTTAACATTGCTTATGTGTTTTTGGCTCGTGCTTGTATATTGTTACATCATTTTATGTTTTTTTTTTGATATCGGTATGCATATATTTTCTCCTTGCGGTCCATGAGATTCGAACTTAGGAGAGAGGTGGAAGTTTCACTCCTCTTCGCCAACTACACCATGAAAGTTGGTTTATATCATTTTATGTTATTATTTTCTATCTACAATATTGATTGTTTATAGGAGAGTTTTTGGAAGAAATATGGGATTTTGGTCCCTTAGCCACCCTTTTTTCTCAAAGTAAAAAGAGAGAGTTGATGAGCTAGTCGATTATCATATTAATTACATAGTGAATTTCAAATATAGGCTTTATCATCTCATAGTTTGCAAAAAACCTGATCATTTTTCTATTTTATTGCCACCACATAATTTAAATCCATTATCTTAATATGTCACACTAAGTTGATGAATTAAAACTATTACTTAGAATTCTCCTCTCTATGGGATCAAGCCAATTTTGTTCAGTGTGCTACAATAGTACGTCATCTACTTATGGTATTTTAACTGGAATTAATTTTTACATTAGAAACTATTATTTAGTTATGTTGGTTATGTATTTTTAAATAATTGAGAATTGTTGGTTCGCTTTATGAGTTATTAAACTCTTTGCATTGTAGAAGATAATTATTTGATTTTGTTGGTATGTACCAATATTGGATTATTGGTCATGTTTAATTATGTTTTTTTGAGTTTCTAAACACCTAATGTTGTATACTATATTTATTTTATTTTGTTGATATGGACCAATGTAGGATCATTAAATTTTACTCATGAACTATTAAAAACTCAGTATTGTAGATTTCCACATAAATACATAATGATATTCTTGCTTGTGGGAGAAAAAAAATCAGAGATTATGGGTTCAATCCCCAATGGAATCGCCAACTTCCCATGGGCGCACCTGCAAGCGAAGCGGTGCTCAACCAAGTGGCCTTCATTAGGGTGGTGGATCCAAGACGGAGTTTCAACTCGAAAACACCAAGTGAAAGCAAAAGTAAAGAAAAGAGTCGCCGCCTAATTTACTTAAAACGTGAAGCGAGGAAAATCGTATATAAAATAAATATGCAAGTAAAGAAATAAAAGTGTGAGACTCTAATGCCAATGGATGAAGCACACAAGGTCCTCATGGCCAGAGAAGGAATAAGAACTCTTGTTACGAGTGAAGAAGAGGCTAGACACCCACATGCGTTCGACTACGCCAGTCTCTCTACGCTCAATCCACTCATGTGTGACAATGCAAGCATGCAAGTACTCAAAGATGGAAACCAAAACGTGAATGAAGATGCCATGCAGGTATGAGTAGTCATGCTGAGGGAGGAACTAAATAACAGAAGTTCAAAACCGAAAGCAACACGAGTGTGCTCCCTCATGGCTATTGGATACCAGCCAAAGGTATGCGTTGGGAGGTCACATCGGTGTTCTGCATTGGAGATATGCACTAGAAACACACGTAGCATTCCCATGCCTGCCAAATACACTTAGAAGCTCTACTTGAGCTCCAATGGCCAACGATCATTGCAAAACATCACAAAAACATAAAGAAACAATTGGGGAATCCAAGCATGAGGCGAAGCATTGCATGAAAGCGTAGAAAACACAAAGAACCGATCATCAAAGCATGAGGGCTTCTCTCCCCTCTCCTCATTGCATGGAACTGTAGACACTGCAGTTTCCGGCCAATGTTGGTAGTAGACCCATAGAGAGTGCAACTGGGCAACGGACCTGATCTTACCTCAATTTCCAAGTCTAGCCATAAACCTAAACCAACCTAAAACCATCAATTACCCTTAGATAAACATTATACACCAAACCCAACTCCAAAAGCCTAACCCATGTGCTTTGACCCAATGAGATGCGTGGCCCGATAGCGGGGCTTAAGTGCGCGTCAAGGCCAGGGCAGCCAGGCATGCATTGCCTGACTAGTCGCTTTCGTCATATGACCTCATACCTCGTATGAGCAACACTACGCATGCAACACTCGAATTGTCCCCTAGTGTGCCTGACATTCCACAGCCTTCCCACGCCCTGTCTCCAACCACCTCACCTTACGCCACTCTCGCCGTCACGCAAGCTCTGCAGCGACACCCGCAAGCCTCCTGCAACCTCCTGTCAGCTCTGCCAACACGCCATCTCACTCCACCTACCACGCAACCAACGACCAAAACCCCAAGCCTTCCCTTGTAAAGAGGACACCTTCAATCACAAGCAAGAGAGCCAAGAAAGCGAAACCTTGTGCTAGAGAGGAGACACCGTAGATCAGCGAAGCTTTGAGAACCATCTCCTTAATCACCAACGACCTCCCTTCCCTTGGCATCCAGGAAGCATCCCAAACTCCTTTCAAGTGCCCCAAACCTCCTCCAAACCGTCTCCAGGCCCCATGACCGTCGCCCGAGCACCTCATCGGAGTTCAAGTCGTCGGCGCAAGGGAGGCACAGTCGACCACCACAGGTATCATTCGCCTCCCTTTTACCTAGAGAATCACTTAGCATCTATGGTTTTGTTTTTCCTTCGTGATTTTCGACCTCCTCCTCTAGTATTTCATTGCATCCCGTCATCCACCTTGTTGATGGATGACGCACCGGCGTGAGGTCTTCCCGGCCATTGAGCACACGGCCACGGCGTCTTGATGGCATCCTTCCCTTCTCCTTAAACTCCCATCGCGACCGTGTCAAGCCTTATGCCCGGGTTCCCTCATGGAGGCCTGTAGGAGCGCAACCAACGGTGACGTCGGCGACGTGGATTGGGAGAGGACTTCAGCGTTTTCTAGTTAGTTTTCTCTACTTTTTCCTCATGTCGTGCCATCCCTTTAGCTCCCTTTACGTCCGCTTTACTGTGATAATGCATGCATTGCTTAGAGGGAGACGATGAAGGAGGAAGATCAGGACTCTATTCCAGACGTGTGTCCCGATAGCGTGCCTCACATGCACATGTCTATCAGGGGCATTATAGCACCAGACCTAACCAAGCCTCACCCTTATGCCTTTGCATATGAATTTTCTTTGTGCATTTGACTCGTCTCGCATGGTTTTGGTTTCCCTCATGTATTTTACTTTCCTTTCGCCATTTTGGTTTTTTTCTCTCCCTAATGTTTGTTTCTGCTGTTTTTAGGCTTTGCATGTTTCCACCCGCTTTTCATGCTATCCATCATCCCATAGTTACCATGTTATGACCTTGGGTGAGTGGAGTTAGCCATGATAGTCAGTTATGTGGATATGCTCTGGAGGCCTGTTCTAGACACACGTATCACAAGCACGTCGATGATGTGCGGTTATCCCACTCATATCCTTTGCATCATCTTCAGTCCCTTCATCACGAACATTTTTGGGTTACTGTTTCACATTCATTTTACCTTATTTTGATCATTTATCATTCATTGGCCACACATAAATTGGTGTCCAAGCGCCTACATAGTCATGCATGCGAGCGATATGTCTAAGAAAGATCGATTCGTCGGGTTTGCGAGGGTACTTAATACCTTCTCCATACGCAATAGGAGTCCTTACCCTTTCTTTGGCTCGCAATGATCCATGTGTTGCGTCCATTTGGCATGAGTCACTTTTATCTTGCATTCAATTTTGAGTTCTGATTTTTGATACGGTTTTCCTCATCTTCCCGTTTTTAATAGACTAGGTGGCAACTCCATGTTTTATCATTATTTTATTTTGTCTCATTTCGGTGTTCTCGAGCCTTTTTCCCTTGCCCTTGGATTCATTGAATCTGTCGTGGCTCTACCGATCGTATCAGAGTGTGGTTTGTTATAGGAACCCAATTAGGTTTTGCCCCTATGTCAGCGTGGGTGACTGAGATATACAAATCCCATGGCTAGATACTCTCAAATGGGTTCTTATAATGGCCCCAAACCAGATGCTACAGAATCTAAGCTACTATACTAGGATTAATGCACTTAAAAAGAAATTTAACTGTAAACTATCTAGAACCTATGTGTGTGGCTAGTGGCTCCTGTCTCTGAACACTAGATTAGACTGCACTCCAAAAGAACCTAAAAACAAAACAAGGTAAAACACACGTGAGTGACTTCTAAGACACCTAGTATGCGCTCACAAGGAAAATACGGTGGAAAACACCTATAAACTAAATTCTAGGTTTTCAATGCTTCTCTAAACTTTTCTGGAAATCTTTTTATAATTTCTAATCTGGGTTCCCACTGGAACCAAAACTCTAAAAAAAAAATCTCTTATTTAAATTCTGAAAATTCTTTTTAGGGAAAACTCAATAAATCATGCTCTTTAAAGTCTTTCTTTCTGTACTAAAACTCATGCACTAATCTAATGCATTTCTGAAAAACATCTTTGGGACTAGAGTCCAGCCTAAAACAAAATCTCGAATTTGACTAAACACAATTCTCGGTTGGACTAACCCTAAAACTCTAATCTCATCTCAGTTAGAATCTGGCTATAACACAGAAACAAAAACACAGTTCGATTCTAGCTAGCTTAAATCTAATTTCTGAATCTCAAATCAAAAAACTCTTTTCTTTTCTAGTGTCACCTTGATCAGTGGTGACCTAACAACAAATGGAGGAAGTGTCACCAATGTTAACCTCCTACACTGCTACGGTGAAAGTCTTCGTGCTGGGCATTCCATCGTCTACTTCGACAAACAGGCTGCACTCTTAGGCTCCTCAGGCCCCTCTAAGCCAACAGGCTCACACTGTTTTCTCTGTGCACAGGGATGTGTTTCTCAACGCTCCTTTCTTACTTAGTGTTTGAGCTCATGAGTTATCCAACCCGACCCATTCAACACCTTTCTCTGGACACCCAGTCTCACTAACCAGGGCCAACTCTAGAAATCTTATTTTGAAAACATGTATCTTTGCTTTAAAATCTTTATTCTAAATCTTTCCCATTATGGGCATCTTTTTTTGTAAAACTGTTCTTTTCATCTAAGATGTCTCTTATAAATCTCTATAATGTTCTTTCTAAGCATTACGCCAAAACGACTCAATTAGGCATAAAAATCCATTCGTAAACATCTTTATTAAAATAAATCTTACTTGGCTTTGGAGCTTGGTTCGATAGTTTGGACCAAAACAGCAGACCGTATTGGGCCAAGACGCCCAGATTGGTTGACCGATCTTTCGGAACGGTAGTCCGTATTTCCTTTGTTCGGGCGACCGAAGTATTTCGGTCGATCGAAATCTCCTGGAATGGAAGACTAGATCATTTCGATTTGTCGAATTAAGGATTCTGGTCAAATACTGATAGGAAATCGGTATACCGAACCTAATTCGGTATACCAAATTGCCCATTTTCAATAAACTTCCCCATAGTCTTAGTCACTTGTTCGTCAAGATAGGGACATCCGGCGGATCCATTTTCGGTGAACCAAAAATCTTACATAAAACATATATCCTAGCATGCAAAGTCTATTTCTATTTGGGACAAGTTTCATTAAAAACCATTGCGTATTGCTCGAGTTACAAAATCAAAAGCAAGCATGGCACATCTCAAGGCACAGTAGCATTCTATTGTAGAACTCTACTAAAACTTCATATAAATCATGGAAAATTCTCAAAATTACTTATGGTCATGGTTTCATGCTCATTAACAGATTTCCATGCTTTTCAACAACAATCATAACATTAATCATGTATTCAAAGCTAGAACTAAAGGATGAATTATAAGACGGGAACACATACACTCAAATGGTTCTGGTGATCCCTTCTTCCTTAGGCGGTCTTTCTCTCTTCCATTTGCGTCCTTCGAGCTCAGAGGGTCACCGACGGCACTCCTCACCACTA
>JAMKQA010010088.1:0-16185 GCA_024699735.1 Posidonia australis | reverse complement strand
GGCCATGCTCTTGATCTTCTGAGCGAGAGCCAACAGATATTCTGCCTGTGCGGCAGGAGATCCCTCAGGGACGGTAAGGTGTAGCACAGTCAAAGGTCTGGATGTTAAAGATGGGACGGATATAGGTTGCCCTGGAGGCAGGGAACCTGCAAGGGATGTCGCCATAGTGGACTGAGTGCTAAAGGAGAAAGAACCCTTAGTAAGTGAGGCCATCAGTGATACATCTAGAACCCGAGCAGGAGTCACTGAGATAGACTCAGTGCCTGGCTCCAGACTGGCCAAGGTTAGTGGGTGTCCTACGGTGTAGGGGACAGAACCTCCGTGATGCACGAAGGGGACAAAGTGAATAGCTGAAGACATAGTGAGGGTAGGAAGGACCAAAAATGGAGTTCCCTCTTGAGCAATAGTGGCAGAAAGAGACTCGCTGATGCGCTGGGCCATGTAGCACGTTGAAGGCGTCTCTGCCCTGGGCAGGGTCCTTGCAGGACCAGTGCCGTGAGATACATCGATTGGGCAGTGGTGGTGATCTGTGGTGTGTGCAGTGCCCTAGGTGCAGGTGCATAGACTAATTGATTTGGCCTGGTTGGTTCACTACATTGACAGGCATGGCGGACAACCCTACGTATGCGACGGCAGGCTTGGGAGGATCCCGTCTCTTAAGATAATTGGTGCCAACGCCGTTACGAGTGCTACTACTCGCATGGTGATCTAGAGATGTGGCTTGTTTGGCAAACGTTGCGAGTGCAGGAAAGCTGTCGCTGTGGAGGGAGCTCTCTACACGCGTACCCTCCCGAATCAAGGATGGGAAGGTAATGACAGGCTGAATGCTCAACAGAGCCCCAACATCTAGCTACGCACCTCGAATAATGATCTCGATAGACTCCTCGTCGGAGGGTCTATCTCTCACTTGTGATGCAAGGGCACACCAGCGGCCGACGTACTCCCAAACGGTTCGTGGGGCTTCTGTCTTGTGGCGACAAGGTCCTCCCTTTTTGGGACCAAGTCGAGATTAAAAGCATATTGATCCATGAACGCCTGTGAAAGGTTGTTCCAAGTCTTGATCGAGCCCATGTCAAGCGACGTGAACCACTTGAGGACTGGACCGGTGAGACTCTTCTAGAAGAGACGGATAAGCAGCCTCTTGTCAGCCTAGAGTTGAGTGAGATCTCTGCAATATGTCCTAAGATGTGAAATGGGGCAACCCTTACCATTATATTTCTCAAAATCTGGAATCTGCAAATGCAGTTAGAGTATCGCCTCTAGTAAATAGCAAAGGTCCCGGAATCTGTAGGGTTCATGATCGCCTCCCCGCACTTGTCGAAGTGCTCTCTCCAGGTCACCCACCTTGGTGTGGAAGGTATCTGGAGCTTCTGCCGACGAGAGTGATGCAGCAGGGAGAATGGCTACATATGTTGTACGAGTCGCACCTAAGTGCTCCTCCGGGTCCACCATCATGCCACCTGGTGTTGTGGGATGATGGCCAGCATATCCATGCATAAGTGCTGGATGTGATTGTGGGAGGGAAGGTGCCTAAACCTGATGGTGTGTGAGAGGAGGATGAGTAGAATGCTGTGTAGCAGTGGGTGCTGAGTGTGGGAGTAACAGCTGCTGCAGCGATACGGTGACAGGCTGTAGGCTCTATAGATGTTGTACTCCAACCAACCCGAGGGACTAGCCACCAGATGCTGCAGTAATATGCTGTGCAATGAGGTGGTGTGTCTGAGGCAATGGTGTCACACCTAATGTGGGTGCAGTGAGGAGCTAAGGTGAGGGCTGAGTTGGTGGTGCAGAAGGTGATGCCTGGATCACCAGATAGGCTGCCGAGGAACCTCGGGAACAGTGTGGTCCATAGCTAACTGGATAGCAAAGGCCATGCTCTTGATCTTCTGAGCGAGAGCCAACAGATATTCTGCCTGTGCGGCAGGAGATCCCTCAGGGACGGTAAGGTGTAGCACAGTCAAAGGTCCGGATGTTAAAGATGGGACGGATATAGGTTGCCCTGGAGGCAGGGAACCTGCAAGGGATGTCGCCATAGTGGACTGAGTGCTAAAGGAGAAAGAACCCTTAGGAAGTGAGGCCATCAGTGATACATCTAGAACTCGAGCAGGAGTCACTGAGATAGACTCAGTGCCTGGCTCTAGACTGGCCAAGGTTAGTGGGTGTCCTACGGTGTTGGGGACAGAACCTCCGTGATGCACGAAGGGGACAAAGTGAATAGCTGAAGACATAGTGAGGGTAGGAAGGACCAAAAATGGAGTTCCCTCTTGAGCAATAGTGGCAGAAAGAGACTCGCTGATGCGCTGGGCCATGGCTGACTAAGAACGGGTGAGAATCGGACTACAGTGGCGAATGAGGGGATGAATCCTAGGACGAACTATTGTCAAAGTGACAAATAATTCAGGGAAAGATGATCAGCAACGAAACATCGCAAACAGGGGAATCAAGACAAGAATGCTCGAGTAGTGGCTAAGGAACTCACGCTCTACCTGGAAAAAAGAGAACTACCAGTGTTAAAACCAGCAACAAGACGCAGTTGTTAAGGTGGCATGAATGGCATTCATGCACATAGATGCAACTAGTATGCTCTCTCTCACCAACTAAGTGTTTCCTAAAAGGCCATCTACTCCGGGATCACACATGGGCAAATGGGTCTCCAACTCAGGCGAGAAAGTAAAGGTCCCTGCTCTAAATCTTGGCCAAAGCGCAGGCAGTGAACGGGTGATGCGTTGGTGGCCTCATCTCCTATAGTAGCATGGAGTTGTACCCTCTACTAACACCGACAAGGGGGGACAAACTAGCAACACATCCTACGCCAAAGCTATAGAACAGGCGACTAGAATTGTCCTTCGCAAACTGTAAGTAGACTCAAGGGAGAAGATGCATGTCCAATATGATTAATCATGCAATATGCTTTTGTGTTTTTTACTTGCATTTTATTAACTAAGGGGGAAAGAGTTTGATTTGGTCTCTAGTTTTGCCTTATTAATTGTTTCTCTAAGTTTGTGTGTTTTATTTTTAACCAGAAAGGGGAACAAACATGTCTCTACTCTCCTAGGCATGTCAAGTGCGAAAAGGGAAGAAAACACACAAGTAAGGCAAACAAGCAAGCAAACAACAAGCAAAAGGCATGATCATGGCATGTACAAGTGTCGTGGCATCATGAATGTGAAAAGAAAACATCCCTCAAATCAAAAGACAAAATATATAACATGTGAGTGCAGTGACAGAGCAAATGTGTAAAAAAAAGTGCGAAAGGCACACTAAGTGAGCAAACAATCACAAGCAAGGTAAACAACAAGTATGTGAAGCCAAGGCTTCAGAAAGCAAGCAAAAAGACTAACTTAAAAGCCAGAATCTGGTACTCCCCAACGGAATCGCTAATTCTGTGACCAGGCCTGCACGGGGGTCCGGCGCAGAGTTACGCCAGAGGGAGGAAGCCACAGCCATGCGAGGATGGCGAAGGCGCAAGATGGGATAAAAACGAAAAGAAATGAAGTCGCCACCTAGTCTTTTAAGGGAAAGATGAGGAAAACCACAAACAAGCCACAAAAGATTGAATACATGAGATGCAAATATGAAGGCTAGATGTCTACAAACTAGAGGATGGGTAAGGATTCCTATTACACACTGGGAAGGTGTTAGGCACCCCCGTATGCTCGAGAAACTCGGTCTTTCTAGTCCAATTCGCTTGCTAGAGGCTGAATGAATTCTTGCTAACCTAGATTATGCTCTAATCATGCTAATGTGAATGCCAAGGCTAGACTAGATGGATGTGCAAGATGGAATGCAAAAATTGTGAAGAAATTATCACGAAATGATGAAATCACGAAATACGACACAACAAAGAAAATCACATGAAATGACGAGGTTTTTGGAGAGAAGGCTCTAGAAAACCACACCGAGGTCGAGAGCATAAAAAATGAAACCAACTAAAATCATCCGAATCATAGAAAACATCGCGAAAATCAAGATGGAAAAATTGCAAAGAAGTCCGTGCAAAATAGGTAAACTATGACATTTGAACAAATTCACATAAAATAACAGTGTTTTTGGAAAGAATGGCTCAGAAAATCACAGCAACCTCAAGAGGATCAAAAATGCGATAGACTCAAATAATTAAAATCGTAGAAAACATCACAGAAACTCGAACGGAAAAATTGCAAAGAAATCCGCGTAAAATAGACAAACAGCAGCATATGAAGAAAATCACATAAAATGACGATGTTTTTGGAAAGAATGCTCGAGAAAACAATATCGATATCAAAAGGGTCAAAATTGAGGTCAACCTAATTCATTGAAATCATGGAAAATGTCAAAAAAATAAAAAAAGGGAAATAATCTGCAAGTAGGCCAATGTGGGCCTTTGGGTCAGTAAATGTATGCCCTCGGGCAATGAAATCCAAATCAAATCAAAAAATTCAAGAATATGTAGGCGTAAAGGAAATCAAATCGAATGTCAGGTGAAGGATTCTGAAACGAAATAAGGAAAATCAACGGAAACCACATGGGATGCGGGCTTGCTCAAAATAGATAATATGACATGAAAACTAAGCAAAATACATGAGTGTACTTAAATGTGTAAAAGATGTTGAGGAATGACTTAGAAAAAGATCATGCATGACTTAATGAAAGAACTAACATGCATGTGCGTGAATTGGTGGCATAGGGGTAATTTGGTCATTTCCATGGCCAGATGTGATAAATGCATGTATGTGGATGATGCATGGCCTGAGATATGCCAAAATATATGTGCAATGTCAGGAAAGTGTTATTTGCAAGAAAACATGAAAGGACAAGGTCTTAAAAACAATAAAATGCTATAAACATGGTAAAGGACATGACCAGGGATCAAAATGCAAATCTCATGAAAAAAAGGGGAACCTAATTAAAATGTATTCAATGACTTCTATCCTAGTGTGCAGATGATGGACTAAATGAAAATGTGACACTGAGATGTGTAAAAATTACACCTTGATAATTTCCTGAGAGTTCAATGTCTAATATGCAAAATTCACACATAAAGTGAAAATGTGACTAAAATGTGGAATTAAAGATCATTTTACAATGCCAACATGATATTTAAATGAAGTCTATGATTAAGTGAAAAATTAGAAATGCAATAAGTGGAAAATGTCAATAATAGGTGTGAAAACTATTAAAACCCTAAATGATGGATTTGAAGTTAATCTAAGGGTCTAGATGCAAATTTCCTATACTCATAGACTATATGCTTTGAGTCCAGGGGCTTACATGTAAAATTCCAAATGGTTATTGTGATAAAAAATAGCCTTTTATGATGGTCAGTGTGATTATGAAGTTTCTCAGGGTCAAGATGCAAATTTCACAAGGAAAATTCATTTTAAAAAGCTTTAGGTGCATGATGCAAATGTTCAGGACTTAATTGCAAAGAAAACATAATATCAGGGACCTAAATGTGAGAAAACAAGCATTTATAGGACTGAAAATGAAATTAAAATTAAATAGGATAAAATATGCAATATTTACAATGAAACAAAAGAAATGCAATTTTAAAAAAAAATACAGGGGTCAAAGAATAAATTCCTAGGACTTAATTGTATTGTTTTGACAAAACTAAAGGGCTATAAAATAAAAACCTAAAAATCTACAGTCACCACCGACGATTCGAAGATCGCCGGCGGCGACGGCCTGGGAGGCTCATCTGAGCCCTCCCGACGGCAGATCGACGATCAAAAGGGTTGAGGACCTAGAGGAGGAGATAGGGAAAGATCCAACAGCACCGATCGAGCCCTCAACGACCGGAACATGCCGTCGCACCCCTAATCGGCATTCTTCTCCGGCAGCAGGCCTTCAACTACAACGCTCCTGTAGGCGGGGGTTCAGCGTGGCGAAGATCAGAGAAGCTCCAGGGCGGCACAACGAGACTTCCAGAGGTATCGACGAGTACTAAGGTGGCCTGAGGTGCTTCCCCCGTCAAGGGCGCTGGCGACGGAAATTACAGCAATGGAGGCGAAGCTCTGGAGGCTGAGGCGACGATGGGTTTGCATAGGGGCATCCATGGCGAGGCTACGAAGCTTTCTGGCGTGGTCATGAGCAGTGAGGGGAGTCTGAAGTGCACTGGGGCTCTCGACGGCGACGGTCGATGGTCGATGGTCGATGGAGGCTGTTGGCCATGGGAGGCCAACTGGACTCCTCATAAACGATGGGAGCTCAGGGAGGAGGAGGAAGAAAAGGGGGAGAGAGGAAGGAAAGGCCCATGGGGCTTCGCCAGAACCTAGGAGGCCTGAGGCCTCGCCGGTGGTGGTGAACCCACCATCGAAGAAAAGGGAACAGCACACGGAGGGGAAAACGTCGTCAAAGCTCAATCCAGAAGGCTCAGATGCTCGACAAAACTAAGAAAGAAAACAAATGCTAGCGTTAAGAGAGGAGAAGGTTACCAGAATGAAGGCTGGGCTGTCATCCCGACGAGACTGGTCAACGGTGACGCTCCTCTGGACCAACTGCTCTAGGTTGCAAAGGGATAGAGGAGGTGGTTTGAATGCGAGGGAGATGGCTTTGGACATCGGTTTCTGAGGCTCTCGCACTCTAGAAGGAGGACTGAAAGAGGAGGACTTTCAAAGCGGGGCTTCTGTCGGTGACCAAAGTCTTTTAAATGCCGATGAAGCCTCCAGCAACGTCTATTCCTTTCTCCAGTGGATAGGCGTCATTGGATCGCGCAAGCTGGAGGGGGAGTCGACCGAAGATCACTAGAGTCAAGAGATCTGTGTCGGAGATTGCGGAGGTTACCGGGGATCCTCGTCGGAAATCACGGGCTGTCGTCAGCGATCGAGGGGCATCGGAATTATTTTCCTGTTTTGCTTAAGTTTTTGATTGAAGGATTAAATGGGGTGTTGGGCTTGGTTTTGGGCTTGGCAGTTGGGCTTTGGGTTTTAGGATTCTTTGTTTTTTGGTTTTTGTTTTTAAGGTTTTTTTAAGAGATTTTGGGTTTTAGATTTAGGTTTTTAATTAGATTTTATGATTTTAATTAAATTTCAGATTTTGTGATTTAAGGTTTAATTAATTGGTTTTAAATTAGGGTTTTTAAGGATTTTAATTATTTTAGGGTTTTTTAAGATTTAATTAATTGATTAGGGTTTTTATGGTTTTGTTATTTTAGGGTTTTTAGGATCTTAATTATTTTAGGGTTTTTGTGATTTAATTAATTGATTTTAAATTAGGGTTTTAGGGTTTTATTATTTTAGGGTTTTTATGAATTTAAATGGATTAAAGTTTTGTGTTTGAGTTTTAATTTTGATTTAATTAGTTTTTACTTTACTTAATTAGGGATTTAGTTTAAGTTTTGGTTTAATTGGTTTTTTCATTAGGGTTTTGACTTAGATTTTGACTTCATTGACTTTTGCTCTCTTTTTTTTGAATTAGGGTTTCTTTTTTATTAGATTTAATTTGTTAATGGATTTTATTAAGTTTTACTTGATTATGGTTTTAATTAGGGTTTTCACTTGATTAATTTGGATTTTAAATGGATTTTATTTGATTTTGATTTTAATTAGTGTTTTCACTTGATTAATTTTGGATTTTAAATGGTTTAAATGGATTTTATTTGATTTTGGTTTTAACTAGGGTTTTCACTTGATTAACTTGGATTTTAAATGTTTTAAATGAATTTTGTTTGGTTTTGATTCTTAATTATTGGTTTTTGCTTTGATTAGGTCAAAGTGGGTTTGTGTGGGCCTGAATGAGCTTGTTTGGGCTTGAGTGGGCTTGTGGGTTTAAATTGAGCTAGGATTTAGGATTTTAGGTTTGAAAGTTAGGATTTTAGTGGTCGCAACCAGAGCATCTTTCCAAAGAAGCCTACTGTCAAGTGACTGCAAAATCGGGATGTCTACACTGGTTCAATGGCAGGACCGTGGTACAGAGGAGGCTACTTGGGAGTGAGAGGCGAACATGTTGTCCCTTCACCCCCATTTGTTTTGTATCGAATTTCAGCGCGAAATTCATATAGGGGGTAAGATGTAATATCCTGGGTTGTACCAAAGACCATGTATTTTGATGATGATAATGAATACCAGTGATGGTGCTTTGGGTTTTGATTTCCTTGTGGTATGGGAATGTGTGCTTGTGTTTGAGTATTGTTTGTGAATGATTTGTTTAATTTTAGCCCTTGCTTTCTCTCTGGTCCCTTGAAATAAGAGTTAAGTGAAGCTAGTAAGCGGACCTAGTAGGTGAATCATATAGGTGGTTATAGTGGACGAATCTTCTAAGCGAGGAAGACCAGTGACTAATGGTGGCACGTATTACCAACATGTCCTTCTGTATACAGTAAAACTACAACAGAAATAATGTGATGATGGTTTGATGCTCGGGTCTTCCGCTGGTTTTGCCCCCTAGCAGTGCCTGACGCACTACCGCCTCGACTGCCATGCCCCGCCAGTGCTAAGTGGTGTTTAAAACACCCATCCGCCAAGTTGCATTGGGGAAGTAGAGAAAATGAGAGAAAGGGAGAAAGAGGAGCTGAGTCTGTGAGGGGAGAGGTGAGCTGCCGAATTTCCACCGCCGCCAAAGCCCACCGTCATCGAAGGTTGCAACCAGGCAATGGAGCACATTGTCAGCACCGTGTGGATGCCGGAAGAGGCTCATCGGAGTTGGTTCATCGGCGATCTTCATTGTGTACACTCCCCATTTTGTTTCCCTCTCTGATAATATGCCATAAAACGATGGAAAAATGTAGAAGATCATGTTTAGGATTGATTAATGCATGGAAAATGGATTTACATGATTATACGGTGATTTTTGGGATTTATTTGTGAATATCATGATTATTGAGAAATAAGGTTGATAAATGGAAATTAAATGATTTTCATGAGAAATCTATGTTGGGAATGTGTTATAGATGCTCTATAATGATGTATATATTCTCTGGATGAATCAAGTGTTGGGTTCTATGAGTTTTATCATGAATATCGGAGGTTTCTAGTGTTGGGTTACATGTTCTGTGTTTTTCTAATCGGTCTGTAAAACCTAGGCCTAGGGTGTACTTTTCCAACGACTATCCATAGCAATTTTTCATGGCAGTTTTAGTTGGTGATTTTGGTCGACGTGTTTTGGCCTTTTCGGTAAAATTTTAGACCCAATTTTTAGTGCTTTTTTTGAGATAAATATGACTAAAAATGCCTTTAAATGCATGGAAATTGTGTAAATAAATGTGGTAATAATGGTTTCCTAAAAATAAGTAGGAAATGCATGACATATGATTGTGAGTCCATAAATTAGTAAATAAATGTGAGAAAAGGTTTTTTGATAATAAAACCTTGGAAATGATTTGAGAAATAAGGAATGTGAATAAATAATGGTTATTAAGAACCATGGTTGTGTAAATAAAATGTGAAATGTTTTAAGGGCAATAAATGTGTCTAAGATCAGTATTTTTAAAGAGACTTTTAAAAGAAATGCATCTATTTTAAAGATTGCTGAGTTTTGTAGGAATCACATAGAGGCCATTTTGCCATACCGGCAAGGGGTAGTAAGATCTCTAAGTAGTCGGGGATGGACCCTAGGTTGTGATTGCCGAGTTGATCCGAGGTGTGAGCCTCATGACAGTGTATTGTTCTAGTACTGTAGGGCTCGGGAAATGATAAACCCAAACTTCCCTTAGTGCTGGTATTGGTCGGACATGGAGTTAGAGTCTCTAGGTACTCAAGCACCTAGGGGTGTCATGAGGACGCACTCCGTGCTTGTGCTTGTGCTAGTGTGGTACCTTACTTTAATGCTACGGTCGGGACAGTTGAACTCCTACACGGGGTGGTTCACCGCGACACTGCAGTGTGGACGAGGGTGGAGCCTCGCCAACTGCTTGTGATTAGATCGGTTACCTATGGTCAAGGTAATATGACCCGTTTTGCTGAGATAGTGTGAGTGTGTGGGTTGAGCTAGAAGCAAGATGCGTTTTGGCTTGTGATTTTGAACCTGATTCTAGCTAAGCTGAGACTTGAGTTTTGAGCTAGTTTCCAGCCGTGGTTTTGTTGTGACTTGAGATATAAATTAAATCGTGTTTTAGCTAGACTTTAGTTGAGGAATTTGCCTCTTAAGAATGCATTAAATGATTGCAAATTTTCATGGAATTTCAAATAAGAAAATAAAGTCTTTTAAAAAGGGCATGATTTGTAAATGGTTTTTTGAAGATTTTTGGTATTTGGCTTTTCAGTTTGTACATATTAAAGTTTTAGGAATTTTCCATTGGTTTTGGTTTTAAGGCGTATACTGGGTGACATTGACGTCACTCACGTGTGTTTTATTTGAATTTTTGTTTCAGGTGCATAGTCAGAGGTGTAGTTTGCTCTAATGTGCTTCTCGAAGTCACTTAGCCGCACATAGGTTTAGGTAGGAAAATTTTAATTATTTGCCTTTTTTAGAGTTAATTATTTAATTGGATAGTTTCTGTATTATTGTTTAGCGCTAGGGCGTTACAAGACTACTTTCCAGGCACGGTAAGGGCTTTACGAGTTCACGGTTATGCCCTTTGGCTTAATCAATGTGCTGGCTGCATTCATGGACTTGATGAACAAGATCTTTAGTCTTTTTTAAACCAGTTTGTAGTGGTGTTTGTGGATGATGTTCTGGTCTATTCCTCAGATGTGGCAACTTTGAGGCGACATCATTTGTATGCTAAGTTTTCTAAGTGTGAATTTTGGTTTAGTGAAGTCATGTTCCTTGGCTATTTGATTTGTAGAGAAGACATCATAGTGAATCCTACCAAGGTCGAGACAATGAGTAGTTGGAAGAGGCCCAAGATAGTGACAGAGATTAGAAGTTTCTTGGGTTTGGCAGACTACTATAAGAGGTTCACAATGATTTCTTCTCCATAGCTACACCTTTGATAGAGTTGACCAAAAAGGAAGTTCCATTCTGTTGGGATCATAACTGTGAAGTGAGCTACAATGAGTTGAAGGCTCGTTTGGTTTCTGCTTCCGTGTTGACTCTGACTTCTGGAAGTGGTGGCTTCACGGTGTATAGTGATGTTAATGGTGTGGAGTTGGGTTGTGTTCTGATGCAGCATGGCAATGTTATAGCCTATGCTTCTCGCTAGCTAAAGGATCACCAGAAGAACTACCCTACCCATGATCTAGAGATGGCTGTCGTAGTGTTCACTCTTAAGCTCTAGCTACACTATCTGTATGGAGAACAGTTCGAGGCCTTCACCGATCACTAGAGTTTAGAGTATATCTTCATTCAAAGGGACCTTAACTTAAGGCATCGTAAGTGGGTAAAGTATTTGAAGGACTACGATTTTAGTTTGTTTTACCATCTTGGGAAGGCCAACGTGGTTGCCGATGCTCTGAGTCGAAGTACGCACATGATGGCGAGCCTGATATTCAAGAAGTGGACCATGTTGGAGGATCTAGTGGGTTACAGGCCTAGAAGACAAGCTCAGGGAATGGTCGGCATTGGGTGGCAACCTATCTATTCGCCCCAAGCTGGTAGAGTTCATTGTTGCCTATCAGCAGTTAGATTCTTTTGTTTAGGCTATTTTTGAGAAGTTGGAGGCTGGTGGAGAGCCTCATTTCTCTATTGAGTCATATAGAGAGCTGAGATATGATTTATGCTTGTGTGTGCCCCAGTATGAGGAGGCCAGGCATAGATTGCTGGATGAAGCTTATCGGTCAAGGTGCACCATTCACATAGGAGTATGACGATGTACCAGGACTTAAAGAGGAACTTTTGGTAGCCTGGCATGAAGAGAGATGTTGTTGATCACGTGGCGAGGTGCACAACTTACCAACTGGCCAAGGCAGAGCATTAGAGACCTAAAGAGACCTTGCAACCTTTGGACATCCCCATGTGGAAATGGGAATACATCTCCATGGATTTCGTCATTGGTTTGCCACATACTTAGAAGAAGAACAACACTGTGTGGATGATCGTGAATCGGCTGACCAAGTCCACACATTTCTTAGCAATCTGGGTGAATCTTCTGATAAACCGACCAGCAGAGTTGTATTTGTCGGTGGTCATTCGATTGCAGGGTGTTCCTGTGTCCATTATGTCTGATAGAGACATGAGGTTTACCTCAAGGGTCTGGAGAACTCTGCAGGAAGCTTTTAGCATGGTGCTTAACTTCAGTATAGCTTTCCATCCATAGTCGAACGATTAGACAGAGAAAACCATCCAGAAACTAGAGGATATGCTTATAGCATATGCCTTGGATCTGTAAGGAAGTTGGGAGGACCACTTATCATTGATAGAATTCGCCTATAACAACAGTTATCACTCGAGTATTGGGATGGTGTCGTATAAAGCATTGTACGGTAGGCCATGTAAATCGCCCGTGTGTTGGTGCAAAGTAGGTGAACGTCAATTACTTGGTCTAGAGATTATGCAACTGTATGCAGATAGGGTAGAACTAGTCTATAACAGGTTGGTGGTTGCACAAAGTTGGCAGAAGAGCTATGCCGATAGGAGGTAGAGACTACTAGAGTTGCTGGTAGGAGACTACGTATTCTTGAAGGTGTCACTGACCAAAGACATGATGAGATTTGAGAAGTGTGGGAAGTTGAGTCCCCGCAATATTGGCCCATACCAGATCACATAGAGGGTTGGTGAGGTTGCTTATAAACTAGATCTACCACCAGTGTTGTCATCTATGCACGACGTATTTCATGTCTTCTTGTTGAGGAAGTATCTAACTAACGCATCACAAGTGAGTCCAATTCAGTCGGAGATCCTCCAAGAAGATTTGTCCTTTGTGGAGGATGTTGTCCAGATCATCGATAGGAAAGAGCAGGTGCTATGGAACAAGGTGATTTTGTTTGTTCTTCTGAAATGGTGGCATCATGGAGCCGAGAATGCCATCCCAGCCTAGTATCCATATCTTTTCGCCTATCAATGATTTCAAGGGTGAAATCCTTTTGTAAGGTAGTTAGTGTGTAACATTTGGAAATTCATTTAATTGTAAATATACTTTTTAATGAATTTTATAATCTACAGGTGTCACTAGTGTAATGCTATTTTGGTAATTTTGTAGTTTTGTGCTTTGGTCTCACTATTTGGCCTGTTCTATGCCTTGTCCTTCAATGGAGGCACTATGCCTGTACTCTTGTGTGCGTGGACATGCAAGTGTGTGGTGTTGTTAGCCTCGTGCTTTGAGGCTAGTTGTTGAGCTAGGGACGTATAGGTGCATGTGCGTGCATGCATTTGATGGGTGAATGCATGCGTATCTAACCCTTCCTACATGTATAAGAAGAGATGGATGGGTCAAAGTTTCTTCTGCACTCTTCCTTCTCCTTCCCTTACCGTCATTTTCCTCTTCTTTCTTCTCTCCTTCCTCTCTCGCATGCACCGCCTTATCTCTCGTCCTCCTCGTTCTCCTTCTTTCCTCTCCTTCCTTCCTCCAACCCTGTTCTCCCCTCCTTCCTCTTATTTCCACCCTAGTGTGAGAGAGTGAGAGAGACAAGGACAAATAGTGACAGTGAGAGAGGCAGAGGTGGTACTGTGGTGCTCGTGCCGACCAAAGAACTTTGAACTTCTCCCTTGGCATCGAGTGAACTCGAGGAGCAGTCGAGGACGCTCAGAGGTCATGGTGGTCATCGGAGAGCACGTGGTTGGTCGGAGGATCACTGACGGTCGTCGTGAGGTACACACCTCACACTTTCTTGTAGAATGCATGAAACCTAGGAAAATTTACGTTTATTGATTTTATTGTGAATTTATGGTGGTTTATGAAACATTTATGGGCATTGATGTGGTTGGTGTGTTTAGATCATTTTTGACCCCTCTTGCTTTGTGATTTTATATCTTGAGCTATGATGCATGGATTGTAGTTTTATTTCTGTGGATTTGGAGTAGACTCATGCATCTACATCTCGTGTTTTATTCGTGATTTGTGGATTTTTCCTTGTAGATCTGCCCTTAGTCCCAAGTTGGGTAGGGAGTCGAATGTGAGTTTGGGCCATTTTTACAGAATTTGATACGCCGTTTTTGAATGGTATGCTATTTTTGCTTCAAAATTGTCTCCTTGGTCCCTGTTTTGGTTGATTGAATTCGTTCAATCTTCCATTCTAGGCCCTTGGGTGTTAACAGCTGACCCAGTTAGGTTGATCGTTTTCTTTCGGTCCACCAAACCAAGGATTTTCGGTGACCATTTTGGATTTCGGTCTACCCTTTCTGGTGCCCTGAGCCTAGTTCAGTCGACCGGTTCAATTTGTCGAATCAGGCTCGAGTATTGTTTTGAAGGTGATTTTGGTGGTTTTACCAGATTAGTTTGTATTGCCTATGTTGAGGCGGTTTGTGGGCTATCAGTGGTGATCTTATGTGGACACCTGGTGTGTCGATTTTTGTGGATTTTTGAAAGATATAAAATGATTTTGAAAAAGATTTCAAAAAATATAGTCCAATGTGAAAAAGAGTTTTCCGTGCTTTTTGTGTGTGTGCCAAGATACTATGGGGTATACTGCTTGGACCAGGGGCTGTGATGACATTCTCGGGTGATCAGGTGCATCACCAAGGTTGAGGCTGAGGACCAAGAGACTGTAGGCAAGTGTTTATCAAGTCTTGAAGGTATGAAACTCTTTGATTGTCGTTTGCAAGGCTGAAGTTGAAGTCGGAGGTTTTGAGGTGTTGACTGGACTTAGAGGTATGATACTCCAGTTGTTTCTAGGTACTAAGACTCAAGGTACCGTAGGTGGCGAGGTATGACACTCCCACATACTCGGTAACTTGTGGTAGACACCGAGAGAGTGTACCCGGTGGTGGTCAGGATGGGTAATGTATGTACCATGTGGTTGGTAGTGTCCTGAGTGACATGACAGTCTTTCCAAAAGAGATTAGCGTTTTGAGGATTCTCTAGGTGGGAGGACTATGGGAAGGATTCACTTCGACACAAGGTGGCCGGTTCGTGGCAGTGTAGTGTACTTCGATGGCTACTTATGGCTAAAGTTGGTTGCCTAACGTCGGGCATCATGACTCAACGTGATTGTGGTTTGGCTAGTGTGGCCTATGTTTTAGATTTTGGTTGATATGGCCCATGCTTTGGTGGTTTTGGCCGTTGGGCCTAGTTTTGCTATACAAATGATTTTTCCGTGTGCTTGTGATTTCAATAAAAAAAGAGATAAATGTTTTTAAATGTGATTTGTGGCTTTGGTCAGTTGGGCCCAATTTTCATGGCTTGGTGGATTTAGTGAAAATAATTTTAAAGTAAAAAAACCTAGTTTTGTTATTTGGTTATTTCGTGAGATGTGTGTTGGGTGACTTTCTAATTACTCACGCGTGTTTTCCTAGTAGTTTTTATATTACAGGTGCAGGTAAGCAGCTTTTGGTGAGTCTAGTGCACATAGTCGAAGTCTCGTAGCCACACACACAGGTTTCTGGTAGTTTAGATGCTTTAAATTAACCTTTAATTTCCTATAATTTAGACTAATGTGTTTGTGTGCGGGTCGTTACAACCACATATTAAGAAGAATGTTCAAAGTATTCTAACTTACCATTAGCTTGAATATGTTAGCTCTGCTATAGCTAACGACATTGAATTAAGAAACATTTCTAAATAAATTATAGAAAATCTGAAAGATATGTTAAATATATTTAGTTATGTAATTTATGGCACATCAAAGTTTTCTATCCTTAATTGACTCTCGGAGTTGCAAACATGAGATATCTACAACGTAGATGCTGTTATTCACCTATGAAAAATAACAAAGGAGGTAAGTAGAGTTGGAAAACGGGCCAGGCCGGCCCAAGAAAAGCTCAGCCCGCTCGGGCCTGGACCCGGCCGGGCCGGTTCCTGCAGACCATGGGCCCGGCACGGCCCATGGCCCGTATGTGGGCTGGGCCTACGAGCTGGCAGGCCGGGCCGGGTTGGGCCATTGGGCCTAAACTGATTTTTTTTATTAATAAAAAAATATTTGAAATACAACAATTTTTTTACATAAAAAATACAAAAGATATTTACATCATTTATTTTACATTTTTTTTAAAATTTTTACATCAAGAATTATTCATTTGGGGAGTCTGTTCTACTTGTTGAAGTTGATGTCGCATCATCGTCTTCTTCTGATTCAGACTTCAAGCTCAATCCTTGAAGTCGGTCAACCGCATCGTACCAATCTTTTAAGCAGACGGAGGCTTCTACAGACTTCTCTGATAATCTACATCTTTTATCATTTAATACTCTTTTTTCTGCAGAAAATGTAGATTCCGATGCCACAGTTGACGTCG
>JAMKQA010010087.1:0-19804 GCA_024699735.1 Posidonia australis | reverse complement strand
TTTTATTGTAGCTTTGAACTTTAATAAAGCATATTTGGTCACAATTTTGAAGATTACAAAAGAGTTGCATGTACCCTTCAACATGTTACTTTACTGATTTCAAGAATTAATAGATTGTAACATTACAAATACGTTTTGTGGGGCTGGGCTTCTAAGGAGGTACGAATTAGTTTAAATTACTCCGAAACTAACATATGCTTTCAGTAAATTACTACAAAAGGAAGTCACTGAAAAATAAATTAGGGAAAAATTTAACACATTGGGAGAAAAATAACTTACGGAAAAAGGTACATACTATACATTATGGAGAAAACATTAACAAATGATCTAAAAAAAACACCTCGTCATGAAGAAACACTTCATTGGATCTTCTCCCTGTTTTATATGATTGACCATTGTGTAAAAATAAAACTCCTTTTTTGTGAAGAAAATGTCACAGATTCGAATTTCATGATCATGAAAAATATTTTACAGAAAATAATACATAATCTAGCTATGCATATTTGCCTATAAATAAAATATAATTATAATATCCACACTTTATTCACCTGAAAATGGAACACAGAATACGATAGATGTATCCTACTATCATTATCTGCCGAAATCTTAGATATATCATTACCATATCATAGATATCACCTATCCAATATTCACTCATAACTAGACATGGAAAACGGACCGGGTCGGCCCAGGCCCGCTCGGCCTAGCCCGGGCCCGGAAAAATCACTCGCAGGCCGGGCCAGGCCAGGCCCGTCGCGGGCCGGGCCGGGCCGGGAGGGCCGGCCCACTTACAGTGGGGAAAAATGCAGTCGACCCGTGGGCCCGGTCCGGCCCGGATGCGGACCATGGGCCGGGCCGAGCCGGGCCCATGGCCTGTTGCGGCTGGCCTGGACCGGCCAACGGGCCTGCCTGGCCCGATCCAGGTCCGACCGGGCCGCATGTTTCATGGGCCGGGCCGACCCGACCTGGTCCGAATTCCATGTCTACTCATAACAAGTATGAATATAAAACAAGTATCTCATACCTTTCCAAGTTCCAACCCTATCAGTATATTATGTGAAGGAACAATTTTTTCATTGTGGCAAATAATACGACTATCTTCTACTTTACATTAGGATGCTTCCATTTTACTTGAGTGATTTATGTGGGGAAGGAACCATTTTTTCCATTGTGGCACATAATAGACTATCTTCCTCTTTACATTAAGATGCTTGCATTTTACTTACGTGATTTCTGTAGGGACATTGTTCCAAAAAATGGAAAATGTAGGCGTTTAAACTCCATTTAAACGTTTTTTACCTGACACTATTTTATGAATAAAAACAGTCATTTTTTAATATAATGTTATTGACAAAATTTAATTATCCAGGTACTTATTTATTTACTTTTGCTTGTTACATATTTAGTTATTTAATTTATATTTTTGAATTATCATGATTAAATGATAATTACACACTTGTGGTTGAATGACAATTACATGTATCCAAGTTATGTTTTTTGAATGAAATTACTTGTGTTTGAATAATAGTTCCATATATTGAGGTAATTTATTGAATATTATTGGTTATATGCATGCTACATTTATTTTATTTATTTATTTTAAATTTGACCGTTTCTTCATTAAACCCCCATTTAAACTCTCATTTTTTCATAAAAATGTTCAAAGACTCCATCCATGTAAAGGCCATTTTTTGTTTTTTAAAATATTATGCAGGGAATATTGCCAAATGGCCAAGAAATCGTAGTAAAGAGGCTTTCAGCAGGTTCAGAGGAAGGAATCCAGGAATTGAAAAATGAGGTAATGTTGCTTGTTAAACTTTTTTTTTTTGTAAACGGTAATTGATATATATTACACTCAAACACTTGGCTATGATAAACCACCACCAAGTGATGTAATATATATCAATTAATGTCGAACTCCTAACCTCTCGTACAACTACAAAGAGACTTCACCACTAGACCAAGTAGCTGCAGACTGTTGCTTGTTAAACTTGATCATATGATCCTTGTCGGCCTATTGGGTGTTTGCTTGGAAGGAGAAGAGAAGTTGCTGATTTATTAGCATGTACCAAACAAAAGCTTAGACACCTTCCTATTTGGTATAGATTCTGAACTCATTTAGGAATCAGTCAAATATGCACTTCCCAACATCTACTCTAATAACTGTTTACCAACTTAAAAGATATTTAAAGAACTCATTCTTTTTATAGTGTAGATCCTACCAAGAAAGGACAATTACACTGGGAAAGAAGGTACAAGATTGTAGCAGGAATTGCTCAAAGACTTTTCTATCTCCGGGAAGAATTTCATGTCAAGATCGTACAGATGCCAACATAAACCCAAAATTTCAAATTTTGGATTAGCAAGACTTTTTGGTTGGGATCAAACTCAAGCCAACACCATTAGAGTTGCTGGCACATTGTGAGTTTCAATAATATTTTGTAATCACATGATTCTTCACAGGCTTTCAAGCCATTCGAATTGAGCATTATTTGATTATTGTGTTGCGTCAAACATGTCACCAGAATATGTCATGAAGGGTCAGTTCTCAAATAAATCAGATACATTCAGCTTAGGTGTTTTAATTTTAGAAATTGTGACAGGACGAAAGAACATGGACATCCTAAATTTCAACTCCGAGAATTTGCCGATCTTCTAAGTTATGTAAGTTATACATTTAATAGTACATTTTCTATCAATGTTATGTCAAAACCATGTTCTATTCCTAAGTAGTAATAACTAACTTGTATTGGAGAGATTAATGTCAAGGAATGTGATCTTACCAGGTATGGAATCCTTGGTCCAATAGAACAATATCTGACATGGTTGATCCTTCTCTCAGGTGTTATTCCCAGGATGAAGCTTTAAGGTGCATCGAAATTGGATTGATGTGTGTACAAGAAGCTCCAGCTGATAGACCCACAATGTCAAAGGTAGTTATCCTGATAAGCGGCTACTCTAATTTTTCTCATGTACTGTCACTACCGGCCTTACTCTTCGGATATGGTAGGGAAATACCACTAGGCCATCAAGGAAATAGTGTTCACAATTCAGAAGGGACGCAAAGTCAATCTACTATGAATTCAAATCTACATACTCTAAAATGAGCTATCAATTACAGAATTAGACACAAGGTAGTAATCCAATAAAATAAGTAAAGTTTACTTGGGAAATTATTATGTACTACTCGAGGGAATTGTAGACAGATGAGTGTTTGAAGCTTTGTTTATTATGTACTTTGTTTATACTACATCACAAGGTTCCAGTTTGGAATACTAATTGAGATTACCGCTACCAAGCATTAGTTGACAGCTAGATGAGATTCACATGTTGTGTTCTAGAGGAGTTTTGTTCCACTACAAAATGAGGAAGTATGACATGTAAATTTGGGAACACAAATCACTGGTCTAGGGTTCCTCAATGCAACAAATTGTTCCCATTAGAATCATATATGATTTCACAGGTAGTTAGCCATTTTACTGACTGTAATCACCCACAATAATCAGTCCATCTTCAAGAAAGAAATCCAGGTTAAAATGCTCCATACAAGCAAGCAATGAAATATCCATTGCTATGAGAGGATATTTAATCTGTCTGGTGTTTATAAAAGTGCTTCATTCCATATTTGATACCACAAAAGGACATCCATTAAATTAAATCAGGTGCCTGATGTGTAGAAATAAGAATCATACATTCTTTTGTTACAAGTACATTTGCAACAGCTCTTATTTTGGTCTTCCAAGGTTTTAGACATTTAGTAATTTATATAATTGAAACTGTTCGGAATTTTTCTGGAATTTCTGATCAAGCTTTCTCTGCCTCATGACAATGACATGTTCTCCTTAATCACTTATATTACTTTAAGGCAGCCCTAGAAAGAAGGATACCAACATCTTTTCTAAGAAGTTGTTCTGATTTTATTATCAGAATGTAAAATAATCTCAAAAAACAAAATGCTCCATTCCTATAACTACAGCCATGCAAATGGAATACAATACCTACTTTATTTGCTTAAGTCGTGATGGTTTTAAAACATTAAAAAAGGAATCCAACAACTGCTTTATCATCTAACTTTGCTTACTGCGTTATTTACAATTTCTTATTATTCCAAGCATAGTCTCATTCAAATGAAAAGGAAAATTAAAACATGACTTTTAGAAAACAGTAAAATGATCTATATTATTCAACTGTATTTAGCTTATTCAAATGGAAAAACTCAAGATAAGTATAGGCTAACACTCTCCTTGCTACAGGGGAAAACACATACCTCACTATATTCGAATTTGCAATGCTCAACGCTCAAAGTAAACCAGTTTTCTGGTCTTAAAACACACTATACATAATCAGAATACATCAAACCTTTCTGAGGAGAATGATCATGACACCATCAATACTTGTTTCTCCAAGCACACCAATTTAGCTTTAACTGAAACCATAAAGGAGAAGTACCCAGAACACCTCGTGATAACCTTGAATCAAATACATTGAAATGAAATTTCTGTAGTGAATCCAATAGAACCTGCACAGGCACTGCAGGCAAGAGCACTGGCAGAGCCTCAGACGGCACAGATTTTGCCAGTTCTCGAGCCTTCTGTAAATGTCCCCTGGCCACAGATGCCACCTCCAAAACAGCATCTGACAGAGACTCACCAGAGTCCATCTTGACATCTGATATGCCATTTTGCTTAACTAATAGCCCATGGTTGGCTGCTACGTCGGCTGGAATATAATAAAATTTCCCAGTTCGATTTGCATGGTAAGGAAGTGATTTGAGAAGAAGTAGAAGTCCACTAGCTTTGCCTATATGAGAGGCAGCATGATCAGCTGCAGTAGACTTTATCCCTCCTGCTTGAAGGGTCATATATAAAATGGTTGATGCTGTGTTTTCTGCATACATCTCGAGATCCTCAATTGTTTCCAGGATGGTGTTTTCATCCCTGTTGGCATCATTGACTCGGGCTTCCACAGCCCGTTTCAACCAATGCTTGCTAATCTTATGGTCCAAGATCACTGAAGACAGAGCTTGAGCCGTTGGATGTTCTATAAGCTTGTTTGAGTAGATAGTGTCTATAGCATCTCGCCACCAAAGGAGACGCATGAGGCCAATTTTTGGATCAGAGGCCACATCCATTGCTCTGGAAGTTTCAACATTAAAAGCACGGAGTGCAAAAGCTGCTTTTCGCATGGTTGGTGGAAGGTGGAGCAGGCAAAGGTAGTGGTGATAATCATAGCTGCGTACTTGCTGCACACAGTAGGAGAAGGCTGCTTTAATGTTGCGCGATGCATAAGAACTACTCATCTATTCCTTCAGTCTATGCTTACCTCCTTTAAAAGAAAATCTGCCACAATACCCAAAATGAAGTTGTAAATAAAACAAAAATATTAATGTTGAATCTGTAAAGTAATAAAGCATATTTTACAGACCACAATAAGTTGAATTTTTTAGACTCATGCTGGAGCGGCTGCCCACCGATAGATACTACAAATGTCTCTAGTTAAACAGTTCAGATGAAACTATATATGTAGTTTTACTTCCAAAATCTGATTTTGTTTCTTCACCACCCACACAGACTGCTCACATGTTACTAATTTCAAGGGGTGAGGAAAATCAGCTTAGGCAAATCTGGTTTAAAGACAACACATCCCAATAAACATACAAGCTTTTGACATTTACTGCAAATTGCTGTTAGTTTACCGACTCAGCTGTAATCATGTGAGACCACCGAATTGTGATGTAGTGTATAGGTATTAGATTCTTTTCCACAATGGATCTCCAAATCTAAAATTTACAGACATTCCGATGATCTTCCGATGTAATGAATAGCTCAAAATGCAAGAATCTATGAAAAAGCAGGATATAATGAACACTCAAAACTTCAAAAAATTAAATAAATCAGAATTTCAGACCAATGAGATGAAACATGGAGGCCCTTCACCTTCTTCTCAGCGATGATAGCAGAACCCTTCAGCTCTACCGTGCCGTCAACGGTGGCTGCAACTGTAACGACAACGACATGGTGGCCAAGATCTTACAATTAGGGAGGAGCAAGCTGCCGTCTGTCGTGAGGAGGGCGTCAGTCAGAGGGTGGATAAAACTGGAGATTCTCATCCAGACCCACGAATCCTACACAAACCTAACGCGAAAGTATTGGGTTAGGTTGGCCATAAACGGGTTAACCCTTGTAACCATGGATTGGTTTGGCGTTAGGGTCGGGCTTGTTTCATTCAATATATATCCAACCCAAATAGACCCCCTTTTTTCTTTTCTTTTTTCAAAATAATGGTTTTTTAATAAAAAGGGTAATTTTTATATAAACTATTCGATTTTTACTTTCTTATAAATTGACATTTTTCTTTAAAAAAAATTGTCTTAAACATCTCTCTATTTGATGTTTAATTTGTGTCAACTCACACTATAATTGTAAGGACTTAAATAACTAATATAAGATCTAAACTCGTTTAATATGAGAAAAGTTTACTCATTTCAAAACTTGAGTAGCATGTTAATCATTTAGGGTAGAAATGGAGTGTGAATTGACATACATTAATAAACTTAAAACTATAGTTGTCCAGAAACTATTCGTAAACTATAGCTCTAACACCTTTAAGAGTACCTTTGTCACCGTAATCTTCACTTCAATTGCTTTTATTGTTGTTTTTGTTGTTCAAGGCCACCATTAGGACTACTTCAAGAATCGCTTCTGTCTCTACTCCTCCATCCATCACTATCGTTATGTTTATTTAGTGTTGCTTTTGCTATTGTTGTTCTATTACCACCTTTGGGATTATCTCTAGAACTATTTCTATCTCTATTCAACCCTCCCTTGTCCCCAACCACCATTTGCTATCTTCATGTTCCACTTGTAATACATATCATGCATAATAGTCAAGTTATAGTTCCATTTCCTAATTGAAAGGTGGATAGTTTGTAGAAGTCATATTTCATTGGAGGGAAACGAGAGGTTTGGGTTCTTGATGTGGGTCTGGACTAAAGTGGGTGCATAGGAAGCACACACTAGTAGGTGATCGATAATAATGTTGATAGTTGGAAATAGCAAGTCAGCAGGATCCAACACAGAAGATCTGATTATCTCAAGTGCTTCCTTTAATTAATGTTGAGTTGTAGTGTTAAGGCATGTGATTACTATGATATGATTCCCTCTCCATTTCCCTCTGTTGGGTATGTGGAGTCTGATTATGCTGAACCCTAGGTCCACGGATCCAACTCCGCTGTTGAATTGGCGAGGGTGCGGGGTATAGCGTCCCCTACCCGTAAGGAAGGGGTTCGAGACATGGTGTCCTAGATCTCTTCTATATAAAAGGAGGTAGTCTTTTGTAACATGTATCTTGAAAAAAAGGAGAATAGAACCCTAATGCGACCGTGGACATAGGTAACTTGTCGAACCATGTAAATCCCCGATTTTCTATGTGTGTGCTTCTTCTTTTTTCTTCCTTGCTTTTCCTCTTCATTCTATAGAGAGATCCTTTTCCCAACACCCTCCATTTCTCCCTTGTGCTCATCTCTTCTAGAAGAATCCCTCCTATTCTTCTCTCTCTCTCTCTCAAATTGTAATTCCTCTCACTTGCTGGTAAATACATGGCTACCATAGCTTATCATTTGCAATCTCAGGTATTCTGGTGAACTCCTTGCAAGGACACACCAAAGTGTTATCTGTAGATATCCCATTTTTACATTTTCTAGAGTTCATTTAGGATAAGAACCTTTGAGGCGTCCTAAGTTATAGGACTGAGAATCTCTGACTTGTTTTCCAGAAGCTTCAAGATTTTTTTTAAAGACATTCTTGATTTTACTTGGTTCAAGATTGTTATTTGTGGTAGAGTTAACCTACTCAAGTTAATGGCAGACTTGAGTCTCCTGAATGTTTTAATGTGAGTCACTAGTTGTGGCAAAACTAACACTCTCATCTTATTCAAATTGATGGCAGATTTGAGTACTCTGAACTTAAAGAAGATGTTTTTATGATTTCATGCGATTTCTGGGTATTTTCCGGACTTCTAAGGAATTTTTGTAGATTTAACGTAAAATACAAGGGGTAAAATGTAAAAGACCAGGATGACGTCTATGAGAGAGGCGATAATTCTAGCCGCCATGTGAATAAGCGACATATCCCGTCGCCTATAGGCGACGAGGTGTTCTGGCATCATCACAGTAGGTGCTTGACATCTTAGACTTCTCTCTCTAGATAATTTGTCATCCTGGGCTTTAATATAAGATATGGGATATTTACAAGTATTATCATGTTTTTACCCATGATTATTCTAATTTCTAGGATTTTTTTAAGTACTCATATAATTATGGAATATCATATAAATTTTTATCAATGCTAGATAATTCCAGAAACTTTTAGAACAATGGATGACGTTAATTTTAATATCATATATTTGTATCATGTTCGAAAATAAGATATGATATTAATTATCACTTTTTAAATGCTAGAATTATTTATAATTTAAAAGATAATTTCAATATGTGCTTAATTTCCAAATATTTATTTAATTACGAGACTGAAATTTGTTATAGATATATAATTCTCGTAATTATTGGGGATTTTATCTTCTAAATGTGATTTTGATTTTGAGTTTGGATTTAAATTTTGATTTTAAATTCAAATATCTTCTAGAATATTCTAGCAATTTTAAGAGAGTTTGAAAATATCAGGACAAGTCGTTTACAGTTGCTTGATATTTGTTGAGTCAGTTTTGGATTTTTATTTTAAGTGTGGTGATATTTATGTCTCAGCGCCACTAGTATTGGTGACTAACCTCAGGAGAGATTTTTGTCTATTTTTCCGTAACAGGAAATAGAACCTTCTAGGTTGTCGCCAGTCTCTATGGCGACGTATATTGTCGCTGGTCCCAAAGGCGTTAAATATCTCAATTTTCGAATTTTCAAACTTATTTGCTTCTAGAAGCTTCCAAAATCCGTTTTAACGAAATTTTTTGACGTCCTCGTGCCTATAAATAGACCTCGAAACCCCTAGGTCAGGGGAGGCTTTCCAATTTTAGAGTGAGGCTGCCCAGAGAGATCAATCCCTAGTGAAGTCCTACCGAAATCATCCTAGATCCATAGAGATCCTTTCAATCCAAGCCTATGCGCACCTCTAGAACTTCGTCTAGGCCTCCACTTCCTCATCCATTTCACAACGTACAAGGGTAAAGGGAGAATCTTTCAACTCTTGCATTTTTTATTATTACATAAATCCATTGCATAACATAGATTAACCTATAGCATATGCATGCGGGGAACCATTCCCTGGTTAGTATTAGATTCGTTCATTCGTTATGTTTATTTCCTATTGCCTATTTTGTTTACTACACCTAGTCTAATCTAGAGTCTTGTTTTCTGTTTATTTTGAAGGAAAAGGATCTTACATAGCACGAGGAGGCCGTTGGACGACATTTGATCGTTGATCCAGTAAATCGGGAACCCACACCACCATCATCCATTGCAATAACTCCCGCAAAGTGTCTTGTCAAGTTGCGAAAGCAAAAGATAAGTGACGATCACATCATCCTAATCAACCTCTTACAAAAAAATTGGCGATCACGGTGGAACCAATTTAAGCCAACCTCCGTGCTATGTGAGCATTCTTCCCATCCCTTTTGTTATTTTTCATTTATTTTTAGATTTAGGTGTTGTTTTCAGTCTGGGGGTCACGCACGTAGGGTTTTGTGACACTCCAGACCTTTTATTTAGGTTTTTTCTAACGATTAGGAGTTTGGATATTCAACTGCCTCCACCTATGGCGCCATCACAAGGCGCCATAGCAAGAGGCAACGTGATCAGACGCCTCTTTGGTCGATGATTGATTTTCCAGAGCATTTTCCTATAGGCTTTCGTTTTGCCTTACCTATGTTGTTTTTCCTTAGCCTACAGTAGTGTCGTGGATCAATAACAATTGATTAATCTTCCTATCCATTATCTTTCTTTCTTTTTTTTACCAATTTTTAAGGTTTGTTTTCTGTCCATCAATAGGGTGGAAACTAATCGTGTGACAGTAAAGTTAAAGTTCCTTAAGAGTCCCCTTCTATTCTGAACAATTGAGCTGAGTGAACCAGATCAGTGCCAGTTGCTCACCCATGCTTGTGTTTGGTTGGGATTACTAGACTGGGAAACTTAAGGTGTCCTAAGGGCATATTTCAAACTCCTAGTAGATACTTGATACTTTTCTATTTTGTGTTTATTTATTGCTTTGTGGTTTACTAGGACTGACCTTTAAGGACAGAAATGTAGGTTACAGGCCCCTTTTTAGAGAGACAAAGTTACAGTTTAGGCCCTCTTTGTGGACCCTAACGAAGGTCAAAGAGTAGTACCAAATACCAAAAAATTCTATTGAGTGACCCCTAATGTCCCTGAAGTTGGTGTCACCCTTGCCATAAGAACCTATTTGATTGAGAGAATGTAGGTTAATCATGCCACTAATTAATTTTCCAAACCTGCTAAAAATTGTGTTTTGTCTGACACTTGATTGCACAACTAGGTTTGTTTGGCGTTTGGTCTGTCCAAGACAGATCTCGGTTGCTGGAGTAGTTAGGGCACTAGCCGCCTGTCTAGTCAGCGACTTGCAGCATCACCAACTCTATTGGCGACGTGTTGTGTCGCCGCACTAACCAACAACGTGACAGGAGCGCAGTGATTGACTTGTCTGCATGGTGGTCTTTGTGTGAGTGTATTGACAGAGTGCAAGGACGTCAGTTCAAACCTCTGCTTTCCAGTTCTCGGTCCAACAACAACACGAACATTGTCTTTGTGTTATTTTACGTTGAGTCTGTATTTTTTTTTTACATTCATAGATACTTGTAGTAGGATGCAGTTTAGTGTTATAAAGTGTTTGTATCTTTTCTTTTCTTTTTGAATCGTTTGTAACAAACCATCAAGAAAGTTGGTCAAAGATGGCGGATGCACACTATTGCTACACAAATCCTCTTTAGACACCAACCACCTCGACATCTATGGGTCAAAGAAGCAGTTCCACAAGCCAACGTGGGTCCTTCTTCAATGCCCAAATCTCATACGAAGGCCACTCATAGGTCCCCTCACTAGCACCATGGCTATAATAATGGAAGAAGGTTTAGCCCAATCATTAATTCTGGAAAGGTCTTGACTAGCAGAAGTTGGTGCTATAGCGTCCCATATATATCAGCTCCTCAAATTCAAACATCAAGGAGAAGTGATTATCGTCAGAGCTAATCATTGGGTAGATTCCTAGATAGAATGGGAGCCCACTACACCAGAATTGGGCGAAGAAAGACCTCCACCAGAGCTATACCATGAGGAACTTCTGGAGAAATGGTACAACTTAGACCCTTGGTATGAGGATAGGTCAGATTCTCAGATGTTCTAAGACTTAATGGGAAGAGATGCCAACATGCGACCCATAGATGAGTATGTCGACTAGGAATGGTACGACGTAGAGGACATGCTCAACTCTTTATGCCAAAGCCTGCAAGTAGTCCGTGCCAGAACAAAACCTCCGCCCAAGCTGCCTGATCCTATAGAGGAAGAGGAGCCTGCCAGGAGCATTTACGAGCACATCAGCCAAGGAAATCTCAACAACCACGTCTTGAGTGAGAACAAAGCCTAACAAAATCTTCACTTGCGCAAGACCGAGCCACTAGGGGCACATCAGAGGAACCAAGTCAAGACTAGTCCAACCGTGACCTCAAAAAAGCAAAGACTGGGTGAAAACCAAAAGAAAAATCAGAAAATGTGCCACCGACACCTCGACATTCAGTATCACAGGAACCCAATCAATATTAGTCCAACCAAGATCCTCACAAGGTGAAGACTAGGCGCAAATCAAAGGAGAAACACAAAGATGCGTCAAGCCCAACATCTAAAAGATCAACGCTAGGGGCAACCTTCTACAGCCACCCTGTAGGTAAGGCCCTCCATCTGGGAAGGGTAGTGTGTAGTTCGATTGAGCCTAACTAGGGGCAAGGTCATTTTATCTTTCAAAAATTTGTAAATAAGACATTAATTTCCTTTCTTTTTTGAACATTTTTCTTTATTCATCTTTATTATTCTGCATGCTAGACTAGGTTGAAATAGTAATAAAATGCAATAATAATAAAGATGATTGATGAGTGTGAGTCATACACCCAACACCTCGGAACGTTAAGCAAGGCTACCAACCTATTATCTAGGGTTTTCTTCCTTAAGCAGAGACCGTAATACCCGGGGAAGGTTCCTCAATCGGGTTGGATGACCTAAAGACCTTTTCAGATCCATGGTTGTTGCATGTACTTTAGAAGTGCACCCTTAATCAACATGCTGAAGCCTAAAGAGAACTCAAGACCTAATACCAACTGAGGTAGAAAGTTGTCTCCTACATAAAAAAGAAGCTAAGCAACTAGGGTAAACTTAACCTTGTCTTATCCTCACATATACCACACAGAGATATAAGAGCAAAGTAGACTCAAAGCTTAGGCATGTCATAATAGCCGCTCGTCCCATGCAGCGTGTGTGGCATCCTAGCATAAGTTCGAGAAGGCAGTGATGGGTGAGTGCACCAAAACAAGACCAAAACAACTTAGAAAAGCACCCAAAAGAGGGGAGAGCAAGAATAATCAGGTACACTATCATAACATAAGTCCAAGAAGACAGTGATGGGCGGGCATCTACAAAAAAATAACAAGAGAAGGAAACCCCCAAAAAAAGGAAAAGAGAGAGAAAAACAAGAAAAGAAAAGAAAAGCTAAAAACCCTGAGTAAGCTACAGGCGTAGAGGGCCAACCACTAGTAGGCAGTACTAGAGCTATAACTGACGTTGAGAGTCTACTAAACCTCACGTCTCCCCCAACACTTTCACCCATAGGCAAGGGGCAGAAAACGTTAGAAGCTTAATGATTGAGTAAATAAGGGAGGCAATAATCTACTAAGGTTAGTGTGAAGTCCCAAGCCCTTAAAAGGTCAAGCATGATAAGAGGGACCACTCTCTCACCTTGAATAATAGAAGACTGTGATGCTAGATGCATGAGAGAGAGGCAGTGATCATACACTCATCAGTCAATAAAAAAAACAGAAAATCTAAAAATCGAAAAAAATCAAAAAAATCCAAAATTCCAAAAAAAAAAAGTAAAAAATTCAAAAAATTCAAAAATCCCAAAATAAAAAACCCAAGGAAACCTTAAAAAAATAAATAATAAGTAGTGCCATCCACCTTACCTACAAGTACAAATCTAGTAAGTAAAGAAACTAGAGTTGGTCTAGCCGATGATGTAACAATTGACTCACCCAGTTCTAAAGTTAGGCGTACTATCCAAGCGTGTCTTCGCAGCTTGGGTGTGTGTTTCTCTACAAAGACATTGCTCTACGATGATCTTAGAGCATCTATGGATGACTCACAATCGACGTCCACTGGGCTCCGATTTTCCATCTCAGCTGAGGCCAAGGCTAATTCCCTCCACCTAGTTTTAAACTTAGGACAGTCAAGGGATAGCATTATAGTACCGTTTCTAAGCATCTTGGCCAACTCTTCTGAGGAAGGGAAAGGTACATTCTTTAATTACTAACATGTTATTGAGTGTGCAGGTACCACCAGGTGTTAGTACATCAAGTCCCACCGTGAGGTTGCGTCAAGTCCTATCGTGTGCATCACATTTGTCCTACCATGAGGCTACATCAAGTCCCACCATATGTGTTAAAGACCCAACCGTGCATCACATAAAGCAATGGATTTCCACCTTTAGAGTCTCGACCGTGTACATAGACACAGCCTCGACCAAGAGGCAAAACCCCGGTTTAGCAAAGGAAGGGTTCATTCCCTCACCCGATTTTTTTTTCATAGAACTCCTTTACTTACCAAATCGAATTGTGGGACAACGGTCCTTTCTTGAGAGTGCTGGTTAAACTTGAGAACAGAAAGCACTTGCCACAACAAATTGCATTCATGCATTTTGCATATGTCCATATGGCTAGGGACCACCCGCATCATGCAGGCCTAACCTGTCATATGGACCATTCATTGCATCGTATGTTGACCTTGTATCTGCATTACTGTCTGCTTAAATCATGCATCCATGCATTTAGGATCCATGTATCGGAAGTGTAGCACAGACGGAGCATTGTCCTTCAAGAGAGTTAGTAACCTTAGAACCGTGATCTTCCCAGAACCGATTAAGTCCCACTATCCTTTTGCTATTCCAATCCAAGTAAGCTCTCAGACGAGAAGCTACAAATCCCTTTTTATTTTCAATCAACGCTAGGATACTTACTGTAGACATCCCAATTTCCCAATTTTGCAAGATGGAGATGTGGTGGCTGGGCTGTTAACCACAAATAGATCCATTAGGCCCATGGAGGCCCATTTAAGCCATCAAAACCCAATTGAGGCCCATTTAGCCTACTTAGGCCCACAAAGCTTACTTAGGCCCATAAAGCCCATGGAGGCCCATTTAACTCATTCAAGGCCCATTTAACTCATTCAGGACCCATTTAACTCATTCAGGGCCCATTTAGACCCACTTGAGGCCCACTTGGGTCCAATTTAGCCCACTTTGGCCATCAAGCCCATTTGGGTCCACAAAGGCCCACAACAACTCAACCCACTTTCTTCTATTTCTCTTCCAACCCAACACCCCATCTTCTCCTCTTTATTTTCATTTTTTTTCTTCACTCACTGATTTTTTCACCAAAATCACAACTCCTCAACCCAACACCCATTTTTCTCACAAAATCAGCCATTGAGCCATTCCAATAGCCGATTTCTCCTACTAGACTCACCAACCACTCGACCACGCTCTTCCAGCACAAGCCACCGCGAGCCAGAGCAGCCGGAGCCACTGGATGTGCCGCCATTGAAGCTTGGATCGCCGTCGATCTTTGTCGACTTGCAGGGGGACAGAGATGGCGTAGGGGACAGCAAGGTGTTAGTCTGTTAGGTTGTTGTGAGTTTGGTTGGGAAGGTTAGTAGGTGGTTAGGTTGTTTGTTACACGGGTGGCGGTCTGTTACAGTGGGTCATTGGATTTTGTCACTTATAAAAGGAGCATCAGAGACAGAAGCTAGAGGACTTTTTTCCGCGAGAGAGATAGAGAATTGAGAGCGCAAGAGAATTCCAGAGAGAAAGAGGAGCTCACGGAGAGGAGAGATGGAGAATTCAGACACTCTGGCCAGCTGCAGAGTAGCCTCGTGTTGTCAGGCCAGGTACGCCCTCCTCCAACCTCTTTTAGTTTCGGATGTAGTTTCCAAGGGTCCTCTCCTTCTTTTTGGATCAATTCCGATCAATTCAGAGGTCTCCTCTCGTCGAAATTGCTCCCCAGACCTCGCCGTCGCCGTTTTCCGGCGATATAGGTGGGAAGGGTGGTTCAAGGAACGGTCTTGGCCCCAATAAGTGTACTCTTCCTCCACTGGTCTTCCTCTTGCTCCTCCGCTCCCTGGCGCGCTGCATCATCGCCTCCAGAAGTCTCCACCCGAAAACCGCTGGAGAAGCCGTATTCCACCGTTGCCGAAGAAGATGATCGGAGCCAAAGAAGACGTCGTGCCTCCCGCAGCTCCAAGCCCCCTCGATCGTCCAAAAACGTCCCACATCGCCCCTCGAGCACTCCAGACCCCTTGGAACCGCGCCACGAGCCTCCGATCACCGCGGCGAGCCCCCTTCGCGTTATCACCCACCGTTGAAGCTCCTGGATAAGAGAAGAAGCTCCTCCCGATGCCCCGAAGCCTCCACGACCACCGGATCGCCGCGTCACAGCCCTGACAGCCCTCTTTCTTCCCCGACGCCGTCGCCGGAGCACCTCGACGGCAAGTTAGGTGGGAGGCCCGCTCTCACCGTTGGATGCTTGATCCACTCCGCTGGATCTACTCCCCTCTCCTTCTTCTTGCTTCCCATGGAGTCTGATCTCAGATCAGATCACGAGAAGGCTTCTGATGACTTCTCCGACAGTCGTCGAAGGCAGAGCTCCGTCGTCGACGACCGTCATTCCTTTTTTTTCTTTTTAAAACAATTAAAAAACATTTTATTTGAATAAATTTCTGAAACGTTTCTTTTCTTACATTCAGATTCTTTCTTAATCACAAATAGGTCCTTTTGTTTACACAGGTCCTTTTGCTTACATATAGGTCCTTCATCATTTTTCTAAAATCGTTTGAATAAACTTTTAACTGAAAATATTGCATCATGCCCCTGAGCATTCAAAATAATGTTTTCCAGGTTTAAAAGTTTAACAAAAGCCTGTTGGGTTTCTTTTCATGCATTTTAATCCAATCTTTTTGCATAAAAGACCCTAAACTTTGCTAAAACCTTTCTGAGTGCACATTTTTCTGTGAAAATTGCATTTAAACCCTTGGACTTTTCTGAAACTCTCCAGAATGCATGTTTCTTTGGTTAATTTGCACTTTAACCCCTGAATTTTATTGCAAACTTCTCTGAAGCATATTTTCTTTGGTTAAATTGCATTTTAACCCTTAAACTTGATTGAAGCTTCTCTAAAAGCTTTTTTTTCCCCTAATTAAATTACATTTTAACCACTGATTTCTTCTGGAATTCTTCTGAATGCATTGTTTTGCTGGGTAAGTTGCACTTTAGCCCTTGTACTTCACAGATTTTACACTGAATGTTTGTTTCCTAGTGTAAAATGACTGTTTTACCCCTGAAACTTTCTGAAATTTTCTTGAATCATTTTTCTTGCATATTTCACTCTGAATTTCCACTGAATTGCATTAAATACATGTTTTAGTGGCAGAATTGCATTTTAACCCCTAGGAAACATCAATTTGGCTAGAAATGCACATATTTGCACATTTGACCCCAGATTTCTTCATAATTGCATAGAATGTGTTTTCCTATGTATTGTTGATATTTAGGCTTTAGAATTTCAGTTTTTATTCAGCATTTGAGTTTTTGCACAAAGGCCCCTAGAATTCGTATTTTTACACTCACATATGCATTTTGCACATTTTGTCGCACTTTTTCATGCAATTTTCTTGCCTTTTCTTTTTTACTTTGCGCATACTTTTCCAACTCGTTGTGAGCTTGATTTTCTCGTCGTTTCCCGGATTCTTTCTAATTTTCGTGTCATTTGACTTGATTTGGCTTTCCATCGCCGAGGGCGTACAGTAAAGGGCTTAACAAAGCCAACATGGTCCCGAAAAGAAGATTATTTTCCCCAATTTGATTTATCCAAATTTCCGCTGATTGGCGATACGCTTTCCGAGAATTTCTCTATTTTCCTGATCGCCCAAGGGCGTGCAGTAAAGCGGCATTCTCAATGCCTACATTTGACCCTCGGATTAACTTTTTCTCTTTACTTCATTTCTTCTCTTGGATTTGGCATGTTTTCAGTCACATTTAGAATGAGCATTTAGAATAAGCAAGCACACATTTAATAGACCCTTGACAAGTAGGAAACCTAGAAAGACCAAGTTTTCTCGGGCGCATAGGGGTGCCTAACCCCTTCTCCATGCGTAACAAGAATCCTTACCCTTTCTCTAGCTCGCATTCACTTGTGCATTGTCCATTAGGCACGAAGCACACACATACATTCTGCTTCCCAGTTTTCTTGTGTTTTTGGTTTTCCTCGTCTTTCCATTAAAAGACTAGGTGGCGACTCTTTTTCTTATCCTTTCAATCTTCCCTTGGTGTCTTCGAGTCCAGTCTTCTTCTCCGGATTCACCATCTTCGTCGTGACCATATCGAGTCTCCTTGTGTGTTTCCACGCACCCGATAGGGAGAGAGCCGTGCAAGGGTTCCACCGGCATTGTTACAGAAACTGACGACTCCGCTGGGGATAACCAGATTCTAGCTTTCGTTCTGGTTACCTTACTTGTCTTTGATCTGTATACTTTGTTCTTGCTTGCTTGATCTGTTTGCTTGTACATATTTGGCTGGACATGCTTTTTTGCCTTCTTTACACTGTTGCTATGCCACCGCACATGATTTAATTCATGCTTTGTTTATCGATACTTGCTTTTATTCACCTACTTGAGCACTACACCAGCACATGCCATGTTCATGCCTTTTGTCTGACTTGTTTGGATGCCATGCTTGTGTGTTTTTCCTTTTATTTGAATTTGCCATGATTAGGAGAGTAGAGACATGTTTGCCTCCCTATCTGGTTAAAATAAAATACACAAACTCAGACAAACAAATAATAAGGCATAACTAGAGACAAATGCTCACAATCCCGATGGTTTAATAAAATGCAAGTAAAAGACACAAAAGCATATCGCATGTTTGATCATATAGGGCATGTATCTTCTCCTCTCGGTCCACCCACAATTCCCGAAGGACAACTCTAGTAGCCCGTCCTATAGCTTTGGCGTAGGACGTGTAACTAGTTTGTCCCCCCTTGTCTGGGGTCGTGTCGGTACTAGTAGAGGGTACAGCTCCATGCTACTGCAAGAGACGAGGCCACCAACGCACCACCCGTTCACTGCCTACGCTTTGGCCAGGATTTAGAACGGGGTCCTACTTTTCTGACCAGACTCGAAACCCAAACCCATGAGTGCATCCTATGTGGTCAACCCCATATGGGACATGCATGGTGAGAGAGAGCATGTTAGTAGCATTCTTGTGCATGTGTGCCATTCATGCCACCTTAATAATTCGCATTTGTCTTTGCATCGTTGTCTAGGTTCTGATACCTACTTCTCTTGCCTGTTTTCTCAGGTAGTTGCGAGGTCCTCAGCTAGGAGCTCGAGGGTCTCCGTTGCGGGCGGCCTCCAGTGGTTGTTTTCTCTTGTCTTTTCCGAGCTGCTGATCACCTTTTGACAGTAGTTCATCTTAGAGCTCGTGTGTTTGTCCTTTTCCACAGCTCCATTCATTTTCGCTCGTGATCAGCCATGGCCCAACCGACCAGTGAGCCTCCTGTTGTTGTCCTGGAGGAAATCACGGATTAGGTTCCTCCATCCTTCACTTCTTCTGATTTCCCTTCCATCCATACATTCCGTTTCGGAGTTCAAGGGGACTCTGAACCCACTTTGGGGCATTCGCAGGCACTCATCACTCAGGAGCTTGTCACTAAATCCATTGCGATGATCTCTGCATAGGTTTCGAAAGTGCCAGATGCACCTCCTTCCTCGGGCTTTCCTATTCCAGGAATTCAGTAGGTTGCGGCTACTTCTGCCATAATGTTCGTCCCTTTCCCACTCTTGCCTTCTGACCCATCCATCGGTGTGTTTTTTGCCATGCAACCACAGCATCTGTTGGCTCTTGCAAAGAGGCTGCAGTGCAGGGCTCTCTATCTTGGTCCTACTTCTGCTCCTTTTCCCTTAACCCCTGAGGTTCCGATGCAGACCACTTTAGCATTGCAGGCTCATTCCACAGCACCATCGCCCATACCATCGCCTCGGCTCTTCACTGCTCCGACTAGGGGTGGGCACCCAAACCATCCAAACCGGTTAACTGAACCGAACCAAACCATTTTTAGCGGTTCGGTTCGGTTTTTCAAATACAATGGTTTGGTTTGGTTTGGAATATCTCCAAACCGAACTATATGGTTCGGTTTGTGGTTTCAAGGACGGTTTAACCGAACCGAACCAAACCGAACCCAATATAAACTATATATGTTAATACGTATATTAAATATTTAAAAGAATTTAATTATGTATCTTTAAGAACTATAGCTCGAATCATAGTCATTCTTATGTATTTTTTAATTGATTGTTATTGGAAGTTAAATAAAAATGTTTTTGGTCATTTTTATGTATCTTTTACCAAACTGTTTTATATTTGATTCTTGTAGTTGATAAGTTTCACTACTGTAATTCTATCATAACATGATACATGAAAATTTCATATTACGAGGAATTGTGATTTCTATTTAAATTTTGCAGTATTAGATG
>JAMKQA010010086.1:0-15161 GCA_024699735.1 Posidonia australis | reverse complement strand
CGGGCGTGGAATCCAGCTTGCTTGACTTTGACCGGGCGGTCATTGTCCTTTGCCCCTTTGGATTTCCGCAGGCGCGGAATCCAGCTTGCTTGACTTTGACCGGGCGGTCATTGTCCTTTGCCCCTTTGGATTTTCGCGGGCGTGGAATCCAGCTTGCTTGACATTGACCGGGCGGTCAAGGTCCTTTGCCCCTTTGGATTCCGCGCCAATCCAGCTTGCTTGACTTTGACGGGGCGGTCATTGTCCTTTGCCCTTTTGGATTTCCACGGGCGCGGAATCCAGCTTGCTTGACTTTGACCGGGCGGTCAATGTCCTTTGCCCCTTTGGATTTCCATGGGCGCGGAATCCAGCTTGCTTGACATTGACCGGGCGGTCATTGTCCTTTGCCCCTTTGGATTTTCGCAAGCGCATAATCCAGCTTGCTTGATCTTGACCGGGCGGTCAAGGTCCTTTGCCCCTTTGGATTTCCACAGGCGCGGAATCCAGCTTGCTTGACTTTGACCAGGCGGTTAAGGTCATGTGCCCCCTTTCGGATTTTCGCAGGCGCGAAATCCAGCTTCTTGGCTTTGATCGGGCGGTCAAATGTCCTTTGCCTTTCCTAGGCTTTCCTTGGCTTTAATCGGGCAATTAAAGTCCTTGGTATCTCGGATTTCCTGGGGCAAGAAATCCCGTCGCTCGACCTTTTGACTGGATTGTCAAGGTCCTAGCCCCTTTCTCGGATATCATGGGGCAGGAAATCCCGTGGCTCGACCTTTTGACTGGATGGTCAAGGTCCTAGCCCCTTTCTCGGATTTCCTGGGGAAGGAAATCCCGTGGCTCGACCTTTTGACCAAATGGTCAGGGTCCCAGCCCCTTTCTCGGATTTCCTGGGGTAGGAAATCCCGTGGCTCGACCTTTTGACCGGACAGTCAAGGTCCTAGCCCTTTCCTCAGATTTCGTCGGGTAGGAAATCCAGTTGTTTGACCTTCTGACCGAGTGGTCAAGGTCCTTTTTCTTTCCTCTTCTGGATTTTCGTGGGTGCGGAATCTAGTTGTTGGACCCTCTGGTCGGGTGCTCAGGGTCCTTTTGTTTTTTCTTTTTTGAGTTCTCGCGGGCACGAAATCTCTTTGTTCGCCTTTGGTCCTGTCAGACCGGGCCCTACTTTGCTTGACAAATAATCTATTTGTCATGCCGCCCTTTCTCTTTTCTTGGGTTGGTACCCCCAACAACTCGGTTGACAACCGTCACGCTGTCAGGCGTCCGGGTTGACATGGCTTGATTAGCTTGTCATTTCCCGTCTCTGGGTTGATAACCTCATAATCCGGCTGATGAGTCCGACAACTTATCACTTTTCTTGCCAGTGTTTTCTTCTATTTGTGTTTTCAGCATTAGCATTAGTTTCGCATCAGCTTTTAGCATCGACTCTTGCATTTGCATCTTGCATTAGCATCACATCCCCAGCATTTAGACCAGTAGGTGCATGCATTTTGCATTTGCATTTACATTTGGCAACAAGTCATGACTTCCGGTGCATCCGCCGGATAAGTGGCTTACTACCTATAGCAAACACCCTCCTTCTGTAACCTCAAAATGGGGGTATCTTGTCAACCCTGAGCATCGGTCTTGGTTCCCTTCGTCCCTCGACCCTGCTCAGGGAGGGGCATCTGTAGACACCTCGATTTTGAGGTGACTCATTGATAAGGCTCCAGATGTTGCTTTGGATGTGACTGACCCTTGAACCAACCTCAAACCCGTAGCAAGCCTTCAGCCCAATTAGAAAACCAGACCAGTAGGGGAGAGCACTTACCTGGCACTCTTAGCTAGCACACCTACCTGGCACACTTAGCTAGAGCACTTACTTGGCACACCTAGCTAGCACACTTCCCTAGCACACCTAGCTAGCACACATAAGTGGCGCATATACCCGGCGCACATCCCTAGCGCACACCACTTCGCAAGCTACAGCTGCTGGCTTTCCACCTTCCTTGGTTGTTACCTCCGGCAGCGAATATGCCATGGAATCATCCAGGCTCTTCATCTGCGAGGCTGTCCTCATTCCCATGAGTTACCCTTGAGAGTTCCCTATAAAGTGACCCCCATAGGTAGCCATGAAAAAGGAAGAAAAATCCTGAGAGGTGAGAATCTTGAGTAGAAATATTGAATCCAACCATTTTCTGCTCTAAAGCCAGCTCCCTGCACGAGTCTCTCCATCAGTCCAGCAACTTATTTTCATTCCCTGGAGCATCCCCTAGCGTCCTCAAGCCTCCTTGGTCCTTCCAACGCAACAACGATCTTCTTATTTCTCATATTGCAAGAAGGAACACCTCGAGAGGTAGGCTTTCTACCTCCTCTTTATCTTCAAAATATCATTTCGGAAACTAGATAAAACATGCTTAAAACCTTATATGTGATCTGTTTTGTTCCATGTTTATGATGTTTTCATGATAACATGCTCGCATTCCATGCAAATAATCTCCATACTAACCTATGTTTATATTTCTAGCATGAAATCCGCATGAGCTGTTATTTCCTTGCACATAGCATTTTGCCATGCACCATGTATGGCTTTGCATGTAGAAGCACACGTATGATCATCATTTACACATGTTTTGATTCACTTTATCTAGATCATTCTTGTTCTTAAATACTTCACACGTTTTCATGCATGAACCCATCAACTTGCTTTGGTTTCAAATGCTTCATTTACATGATGATTCTTGATCCTATGCACTCACATCATGTTTTCCAGTTTTTATCATAGCATAGACCATTTAGCATTAGCATGAATCCTCCATTTATCTCTGCTGGGTGGGTTCTAGATCTGGTTACAGTCCGATCCAGACTCCCTGGGGCGCACATCCGAGTCACACCCAACCCCCACACCAGTCTGGCGCAATCAGTAGGCACGCTAGACTGGCTAGAGATCAGAGCACTTGCATTACATCCATACTTGCATGGCTTTATCGCAGAGTTTTGAGCTTATTTCTTTCTGATTGATTCTTTGGTATGCCAAGACATCACCTGCATGTTTTCAGCTTTTGATCGGATTGTTTTCCATTTGCTTTCCTCGTTTTATTATTCAGTTCCAGGCTGAATCTGGTAGGTTGATTGCATCTTACTCCCTTGTGAGCGTCATGTGCATCGCCCCATGATCTAGTGGCCTGGCTGGATCATACTTTCTTCATCTAGTTCAAGTAGATGAGATCTTGTGTGAGGCTACTGGCCCTTGAGCTCATGGTCATTGCATTGCATTTGCATTTCTAGTTCTTTCAAGGCATGTTTTCCGAGTTTTCCAGAATGATTTCTACTGCATACTTTTCCAGAGTGCATCCTCTGATGTTTTGCTTTGTGTGGCCTTCTATTTTTACCTCAGTATACTTTACCGGCCCACCTAGACGCACATAGATGGCGCTCCCGAATGACGCACCAGTCTAGCGCACCAAGCAGGCACAGTGGCCTGTTTTCAGTAGCACACAGCATGCTTTTCCTGTGTTTTGATTGCTTTCTCGACCCAATTTGCTTCTGGGTTTTCCTTTGGTTTTCTTCCTTAATGCATTAGGAAGGCACACCCATGTTTTCAGCAGTTTTCTTGCATTTTAGCTTTCATTTAGGCATGTAGAAAGCAAGGATGATAAATCGCTGAAGATATTAGATCTTTGATCTTATTATGCAATATTCTTGCATCAACTCTTGGCCCGACACAAGAGCGATATTTCTAAGCATTAGGACACATTCTATATACATCATGCGCCTATACTCTAAACACCACACAAGCATGGCATGGCATATCGCTCTCTGGCGTACAGCAAAATGCTGAAAAGCCGATATTTCATTAGCAAAAGAGAAATCAATAGAAGACCGATTTATCGGGCGTACGAGGGTGCCTAACACCTTCCTCGTACGTAATAGGGATCCTTACCCACATTTCTGGTTTGCGTAGCCCCCATCTTTTTATTTGTTCGCATGATTTTTCATGTGTTTTATGGTTTTCCTCGTCTTCCATTTGAATAGACTAGGTGGCGACTCCTGCATTTTTGCATTTTTTTTCTCCTTCCTTTTTGTCGTGGCTTTGCTGCTTTTGGCACACATAATATTACCTATTTGTGGCCACCCCCGTCGGCATGGTTACACCTGGTGATCCAAAGATGAGGCTTGTTTGGCAAAAGCGACAAGTGCAGGGAAGCAACCATTGCGGAGGGAGCTCTCTATGCGCGTGCCTACCCAAATCAGAGATGGAAAGGTGGTGATAGGTTGAATGCTCAACAAAGCCCCAACAACAGGCTACGTTCCTCAGATAATAATTTTGATAGACTCCTCATCGGAGGGCCTATTCTTTACTGGTGATGCAAGGGCGCTCCAGTGGCCGACATACTTCCCGAACGGCTCGTTGGGCTTCTGTTTTGTGGCGATAAGGTCCTCCCTCTTTGGGACCAAGTCGAGATTAAACGCATACTGGTCCATGAATGCTTGCGAGAGGTCGTTCCAAGTCTTGATCGAGCCCATGTCAAGCGACGTGAACCACTTGAGGGCCGAACCAGTGAGACTTGTTTGGATGAGGCGGATTAGCAGCCTCTCATCAGCTTGAAGCTGAGCGAGATCTCCGCAATATGCCCGAAGATGTGAAATAAGGCAACCCTTACCGTTATATTTCTCGAAATCCAGGATTTGGAATTGCGGTGGGAGTGTCGCCTCTAGGAAATAAGAGAGGTCCCGGAATCCGTAGGGTTGGCGATTGCCTCCCTACACTTGTCGAAGTGCTCTCTCCAGGTCACCTACCCTGGCAAGGGGGGTATCTGAAGCTGCTGCCGATGAGGGTGATGCAGCAGAGGGAAGGGCTGCATATACCGTGGGGGTCGAACCTGAGTGCTCCTTCGGATCCACCATCATGCCACCTGGTGCTACGGCATCATGGCCAGCATATCCGTGCAAGAGTGATGGGTGTGATTGTGGAGGTGAAGGTGCCTGGACCTGATGGTGTGTAGAAGGAGTATGAACAAAAAATTGTGTGACAGTGGGTCCTGAGTGTAGGAGTAACAGCTGCTGCGGTAGTATGGCACTAGGCTGCAAGTTCTGAGGATGTTGTACTCCAGCCAACCCAAGGGGTTGACCACCAGATACTGGAGTTGAATGCTGTGTAGGGATGTGGTGTGTCTAAGCTTGTGGTGTCACACCTAATGTGGATGCAGTGAGGAGCTGGGGTGAGGGCTGAGGTGGTGGTGCCGATGCCTGGAACATCGGATCAGGCTGCCAGGGAGCCTATGGAATGTTTAGATCTATGGTGGACTGAATGGCAAAGGTCATGCCCTCGATCTTCTGAGTGAGAGCCAGCAGTTATTCTGCCTATGCGACAGGGGACCCATCGGGGATAGCAATGGATGGCACAGTCAGAGGTTCAGAAGTCACAGATGGGACAGAAGTAGGTTCCCTTGGAGGCAAGGAATCTGTAAGGGGTGTTGCCACAGTGGGCAGAGTGCCAAGAGAGAAGGAACCCTGAGAAAGTGGGGCTATTAGTGGTACATCTGGAACCCGAGTTGGGGTCACTGAGATGGACTCAGTGCCTGGCTCCAGACTGGCCGGGGTTAGTGGGTGTCCTATAGGATGGGGGATAGAACCTCCGTGGTGCACGAAGGGGACAAAAGGAATGGCTGGAGACACAGCAAGAATAGGAGGGACCGTAATGGAGGTGCCCTTAGGAACAACAGTGGTAGGAAGAGACTCACTAGTATGCTGGGCCATAGCTGACCGGGAAAGGGTGAGAACTGGGCTACGGTGGCAAACAAGGGGATGAATCCTAGGACGAGCTATCGTCAAAGTGACAAATAACTCAGCAAAAGATGATCGGCAACGAGGTGTCGCAATCAGGGGAGCCAAGGCATGAATACTCGAGTAGTGGATAAGGAATTCACGCTCCACTACCTGGAAAAAAACGAAAACTGGCTAGGGTTAGAACCAGCAACAAAATGCAGTTTGTTATGGTGGCGTGAATGGCATTCATGCACATGGATGCAACTAACATGCCCTCTCTCACCAGCTAAGTGTTTCCTAGAAGGTCATCTACTCCGGGATCAGACATGGGTAGATAGGTCTCCGACTCAAGCTAGAAAATAAAGGTCCTCGCTCTAAATCCTGGCCAAAGCGCAGGCAGTGAATGAGTGGTGCGTTGGTGGCCTCGTCTCCTACAGTAGCATGGAGCTGTACCCTCTACTAACACTGACACGACCCTGGACAAGGGGGGATAAACTAGCAACACGTCCTAAGCCAAAGCTATAGAACGGATTACTAGAATTGCCCTTCAAAGACTGTAGGGGGACTCAGGGGAGAAGAATGCATGGCTTATATGCTTAGTCATGCAATATGCTTTAGTGTCTTTTACTTGCATTTTATTAAACAAGGGGGAGAGTTTAATTTGTTCTCTAGTTTTGCCTTATTAATTGTTCTCTGAGTTTGTGTGTTTTATTTTAACCAGAAGGGGGAAACAAACATGTCTCTACTCTCCTAGGCATGTCAAGTGCAGAAAAGGGGAAGAAAACACACAAGTTAGGCAAGCAAGCAAGCAAAAGGCATGATCATGGCATGTGCTAGTGTCATGGCATCATGATTGTGAAAAGGAAAACATCCATCACATCAAAAGGCATGATATATAGAATGTGTGTGCAGTGACATTGCAAATGTGTGAAATAAAGTGCAAAAAGCTCGCTACCTAAACAGACAATCACCAACGAGGCAAACAAACAACATTTGAAGCCAAAGCAAGCAAAAAGGACTAACCTAAAAGCTGGAATCTTGTTATCCCCAGCGGAGTCGCCAGTTCTATGACCATGCCGACCCGAGGAGGTCCCAGCGTGGATTTGCGCCAAAGGGAATGAGATCACAGCCATGCCAAGATGGTGAAGGCACAAGGAAAGATAAAAGAAAATGAAAAGAGGAGTCGCCACTTAGTCTTTTAAGGGAAAGACGAGGAAAACCACAAAAAAGATTGGATGCATGAGGTGCAGATGTGAAGGCTGGATGTCTACTAACCAGATGATGGGTAAGGATTCCTATTACGCATGAGGAAGGTGTTAGGCACTCTCGTACGCCCAAGAAACTATCTTCCTCATTAGGGTTTTTATGTGGGTTTTTAAATGGATTTTAATTGGATTTAATTTCATTTGTTTGGTTTCAAGTTTAATTGGGTCAGAGTGGGCTAGCGTGGCCCTAATTAGGCTAGGGTTTTTGGTGGTCGCAACTAGAGCATCATCTAGAGGAGCTTGCTGCCAAGTGACCTCAAAATTGTGGTGTCTACACATGCGAATCGAGGCGATTTGTGCATCCTCAAACAGGACTCCATATTGGTTCCAGGTCACAAACAGGTGCACAGAAAGCCAACCACAAGCTCACACAACCAAAATCAACAAATTATCCATTAATAAACCATTTAAGCAATATTACAATTAATTACATGGTTTACAGTTAAAAATGGATGATCAGGCTCAGATGTGACATCCTACCCCCCTTAAAAGAATTTTGTCCTCGAGATTCAGCTCTAATAGAACAAGTAGGGGTACTGTCTCTGGATGTCCACCTCGCGCTCCCAGGTAGCCTCCTCTGTACCATGGTGTTGCCATTGAACTAACACCAATGGAATCACTTTATTCCTGAGGACTTGCTCTTTCCTGTCCAATATATGAACTGCATTGCTAACCATCGTCAAGTCCTCCCGCAGCTCCTCTAGCTGCACTGGCATCACTTGGGATGCATCAGCCAAACACTCCTTAGTATAGACACATGGAAGGTGTTGTGTACACCCGCCAGCTCTGGAGGCAGATCTAGTCTGTTTGCCACCTCACCAACCCTCTTGGTATTCTAGTACGGTCCGATATATCTTGGGCTCAACTTGCCTCTCTTACCGAACCGTGTCATACCCTTGGTTGGTGACACTTTCAGGAAAACGAAGTCTCCTACCTCAAATTCCAGAGGTCCCTACCTCCTATCTGCATAGCTCTTCTGCCGGCTCTGGGCAGACAACAACCTCTTCCTGATCAGATCCACCTTGCCCTCGTACTGCTGTACGTTCTCGGGTCCAACTAACTGTCTCTCACCCACCTCACCCCAGCAAGTGGGTGTCCTGCAGGGTCTACCATACAATGCCTCGTATGGTGCCATACCAATATTAGTGTGGTAACTGTTATTGTATGCAAACTCAATCAGAGGTAAATGATCCCCCCAGCTACCACCAAAGTTTAAGGCGCAAGCCCTCAGCATGTCCTTTAGTGTCTGGATGGTCCTCTCTGTGGGGCCATCCGTCTGGGGGTGGAAAGCAATGCTAAAATTCAACATTGTGCCAAAAGCCTCATGCAGAGCTCCCCAAAATCTCGATGTAAACCTCGTGTCTTTGTCAGACACAATAGACATTGGGACACCATGCAATCTCACAATCTCTACCACATACAACTCTGTCATTTTTGCCAAAGGAAGATTCACCCTCATTGGCAAGAAATCTGCCAATTTTGTAAGGCGATCCACTATCACCCACATAGTATCATTCTTTCTTCGGGTTCGTGGCAAACTCGTCACAAAGTCCATCGACACATCTTCCCATTTCCATACTGGAATGTCTAGAGGCTGCAATGTCCCTCCAGGCTTCTGGTGCTCTATCTTCACCATCTGGCAGGTTGCACACTTCGCCACATACTCATCAATCTCTCTCTTCATCCCAAGCCACTAGAAGTTCCTCTTTAGGTCTTTGTACATCTTGGTGCTTCCTGGATGAATAGAGTATCTGGAGTGGTGGGCTTCATCCGGCAAACTATTCCTGATTTCCTCTATCTGAGGTACATCAAATCTCAAGTCATACCTCAACCCACCATCTACGTAAAAATGAGGGGCATTACCATCTTCCAGCTTCCTCTAGATATCTAACACAAATGAATCATATTGTTGAGCTGTGACAATCGCCTTGATCATCCTCAGGCGAACAAACAAGTTAGCTTGCACTACCCTGGTGGGTCCCTGAGATTGCCAGCGAGGCCTACATTCCACTAGACCCTCTAGCAATTTCCACTCATGGATCATCGGACTAGCCATCACATGAGTGCGTCTGCTCAAAGCATTTGCAACTACATTAGCCATCCTTGGGTGGTAGGACAAACTGAAATCATAATCTTCAATATACTCCACCCAATGCCTCTGTCTCAGGTTCAAATCCTTTTGAGTAAATATGTACCTCAAACTCTTGTGATCTGTGTACACCTCAAATTATTCGCCATACAAATAATTCCTCCAAATCTTCAAGGCGAACACAACAGCTGCCATCTCTAAATCATGGGTAGTGTCGACACCTCGATTTTGAGGTGGCTCATAGGTAAACTCTCCAGATGTTGCTTTGGATGCGGGAAGCACAACCATTTTTGAATCCTATTCAACCTTTTAACTAGCCAGAGATCATTGCATAAACCAACCACAAGCCCATAGCAGACCCGTGACCCAATTGGCAATTCAGATAGTTAGTGGAGAGCACCAATGTGGAGCACTTGACTGGAGCACCAAGCAGGAGCACTATAATGGCACACCTAGCTGGAGCACCAAGGTGGCGCACCTATCTGGAGCACCATCCTGGTGCACAAAGCTGACGCACCGCCACTTTTTAGGGTGCTGGCTGTTGGCTTTACATCTCCCGTGCTTGTAACCCTCGCCAGCGGATATTCCATGCGAATCTATGCCAGGCTCTTCATTTGCGAGGCTGTCTGCATCCCATGGGAGTTACCCTTGTGGTGAAGCCAATTTAGACACTTGGTGAAGCCATTCACTTATTCCCAGCAACCCTCTCTCGTTTCCTGAAGATATCCTTGCATTCCAGAGCATTCTCAGCCCATCCAAAGCTACATGGAAGTGTCATCTTAAGCCTTCAAGGGGGAAACACCACAAGTAAGGTAAGATCCTTACTCCTCTTTCATTTATCCTTTTATTTAAGCTCTAGATATTACACTGTATAAAAGCATGTAAAGAACAAGATATCTAATTTGTTAGTAAGCTGTTTTCATGATGTTTTTGTGATGAGATGATTGCTCCTACATGTATATTCACAGTGCTCCAATGCCATATTAAATTCTGTATCATATAATCTCTATTTTTACATAATGAATCATGATTCATGCAAATGTTTGCCATGAAATGAGCTACAAATACACTCTTTATGTATTCACCATCTTCATATGATTGTTAGGTTCATTACTTCATTGTATGCTCTTTAGAATCTACAATGCAATATTTTCAGCCCTTAACCCATGATCTTGCATGATTTAAGATAAATGATATAAAGACTTTCATTGCTTGGTTTTCATCATATTTCAGCTTTTTATCATCTAATTAATCATCTGGTTAAGATAAATCATGATTAATCTCTTGCACTTGTACCATAATCTAAAATCAGACAACAGTCTGATTCAGATTTTCTGGAGTGCACCACACTGGAGCACCAAGGTGGCACACCAGGATGGCGCACCTAACCAGAGCACCATCTTGGCGCACCATCCTGGTGCACCAGTCTGGTCAGAGTATAAATCATCATCTTTGCATCATAACTTGCATGCTTTCCCAGGTGTTTTTGACTTTGATTTTTATGGTGTGTATTCTCCGATATGGCATGTCTTTGCATGCATGATTTCAGTCTTGGATTACACTGTTTTAAGTCTTTTTTACATCTTGCATATTCAGCCAGTTGCTGAAATCTGGTGAACTGATTGCCCCATGAACTCCTATATGGGAGGTTCTTATGCAATAGTTCATGATCCAGAGCTGGATAGCATTGGCTGAACCTTGTTGTTTTTTTACTTAGCATAGGGATGGTGTGGTCTTGTGTGAGGCATACAACCCTTGAGCACAAGACCCATCTTGTGTTTTCTTGTTTGGATTTTGATAAGATACTCATGTTGCATTCTCTGATGAGTTTGCAAGTTTACAAGATTTTTACATTGCATGGCATTCTGGTTTACTGTCATATCTATGATTTCCTCTAGCACACTTTCGTGGCACCCCAGTAAAGCACATAGGTGGCGCACCAGACTGGAGCACCAGTCTGGTGAACCACACAGGCGCACCAGCCTGTTTTCTATTGCATGCAGCAGCATTTGGCATGGTAATTAGCATATTTCCCGTTTGGATTTGCTTTTGGTTTTCTGTGGTTGTCTTCCTGGATATTTCAGGAAGACCCCACTCTATTTCTAGCTTTTTTTATGCATGATAGTTCATGTTTTGCATATAGTAAAGTGAGGATGAAAATCACTCAGTGTTATTAGATCTTTGATCATATCTGTGCAACATCCTTGCATCGGTGCTTGACCCACTACATGGGTGACCATTCTAAGCACTAGGACACACCCTACAACCCATGCACCCCTGTTTAGCATAAGGCACCATTTGCATGTAGCATTGCTTGGCATATTGCCCTTGAGCGTACAAAAATGGCAGAAAAGTCGAGATTTCATATAAGTAAACAAGAAACCCATTAAAAGATTGATTTTTCGGGCGCACGAGGGTGCCTAATACCTTCCTCATGCGTAACAGGGATCCTTGCCCATTTCTGGTTTATGAAGACCTTTTCCATTGGCTTTATTGCATGATTTGAATGTTTTAAGTGATTTTCCTTGTCTTCCATTTTTAAATAGACTAGGTGGCAACTCCTGCATTTTTACTATTATTTTTATCATATTTGCCGTGACTTTGCCGATCCTCACGCATTTGGCTTTTCGCGCCAATCCCAAGGCTGTCGTCGACATGGTTACAGGAACTGGCGACTCCACTGGGGACAACCAGATCCCAACTTTTGTTTTGGGTTTCTCGTTTACTTTGGCTTTTCTCCTTGTTTGCCTATTTTCATGCTTTGCTTTGGTTGTCCCTTTATAAGTGGTGTCTTTCTTACATACATGCCTTTTATATAATGGGTGTTTCCTTTTTACATTTGCTATGTCACCACTATTGCACTTAGCCTACACATGCTTCTGTTTGTTAATTCATGGCTAATTTGCATGTTTCTTTCCCTTCTTGTATATGCCATGTTTAGGAGATTAGAGACGTGTCTACTCTCCCCATTTGGTTAATGAAAATATAAAAACCAAAATCAATAAAACATAAGGCAAACTAGTGACAAGTTGCAAATTTTCCCCCACGGTTTAATAAACTTGCAAGTAAAAGACTTAAAGCATACTTTGCATCCATCATATAGGGCATACATCTTCTCATCTTTGGAGTCCACCTATATAGTCTGCGAAGGACATTTCTCGGTGTCTCATCCTATGGCTTTGGTGTGGGATGAAATATCGGGTGTGTCCCCCCTTGTCTGGGGTAGTGTTGGTGTTAGTAGAGGGTACAACCTACTGCTTTGGCAAAGGACGAGGCCCCTAACGCACCACCCGTTCACTAGCTAAGCTTTGGCTGGGATTTAGAACGGGGACCTTAATCTTTCTAACCTTGAGTTGGAGACCTATTCACCCTTGTATGAACCTGGAGTAGACGGCTTGGTAGGACACCCCTAGGTTGCGAGGGAGCGCATAGTAGAGGCATTCAAGCATTTTGCATCTCATACCACCATAAACGTTACATCTTTTCTAACTTGTTTGTTTTATGCATAGAATTCTTGTCAGCGTGCGAGTTTCCATAGCCTGAGCTCGAGGTTGTCTTTTCGCTGACACCCGACGCGACTCAATTCTCAACCACGTCTCCCGAGTTATCCATCACTTTCGACGATAGCTCATCGTAAGATCCGTCCTCTTATTCCCAGTCGCAGTTCGATCCTTAGCCGCTCGCGATCTACCATGGCCTAGCATACCAGCGAGCCTTTTTCCCTTGCTGTTCAGGAGGAGGTCCCTGTTTTGGTGTACCCTTCCTTTGTTTCTATTCTAGTTGTCACTACTGCCTCCACTTTCTCCTAGCTTCGGGAGGACCTCCGCCACCCCAGTTTTGTGTCCTTGTGGCTACCCCACCTTCGGGACAACATGTTTGGTCTTCTGCTGCTGTTGGGGCCTCAGTAGTTGAGTCTGTTACTCCCCAAGGCTATGTGTTTTCCAGCCCCCCTCCGACTACGGTTGTCTCTCTAGTAGCTTATCCCTAGTTTGGACAGTTGGGGTTCCTAACTCCATATTCTTGTTTTGCCTCCATCCTTTGGAGCCCCTAGTGATGATCCCATCACCGCACAACTGCAACAAATGTCGGCCCTCGCCCAGCGGTTGCAGGGATTGGCACTGGCACTCCAACCCTTTTCAGCATTGACCTTTCTAACTCCCAAGTTGCCTTTGCAACCGGCTTTAGGATCACAATTTGCACCCATTGCACCACCCCCACAACCGTCGCCGTCCCTCGTCTCTCCAGCGATAGGGGTGTTGACATTACCTTTTGTAATACCGTCACAGCACCCACCACAGCATGCATCTCCCTTATCTGGTGGCCAGCCATCTAGGATGGCGGGAGCACAGCCCGCCATGAGCGTTGTACCTGAGGCCATTATGGTCCAACAGCTCTTGCTCCCGCATTCTACACCACCTGTAGCACTACCCCCTGCATTGTCTTCACCCTTGTATCAGACACAAGCCTCATCTTTTGTCCCACAGCACACAGCACCCATGCATAGGTACACTAGCCATTCTGCTGTAGCACCAGACGGCGGAATGGTGGATCCAGAGGAGCCCTTAGGGGTGACCCATACAGTGTACGCGGCTCCCGCATCTATTGCACAGTCCAAGACTGCAGTAGCTCCAGACGCTCTCCTTGCGAGGGTGAATGATTTGGAGCGCACTCTCCGACACGTGCTGGGAACGTGCTATTATTTTCTAGAGGCGACTCTCCCACTGAATTTTCAAATCTCAGAATTTGACAAATATAATGGTAAGGGCTGCCCGATTTAGAGCCTATTGCAGTGACCTTGCCCAGATCCAAGCTGACGAAAGGTTGTTAATCCACCTATTCCAGAAGAGTCTTACGGGGTCCATGTTGAAGTGGTTCACTTCCCTCGACATGGCCACCATCAAGACTTGGGATGACCTTGTCCAGGCGTTCCTCAAACAGTACTCCTTTAATCTTGACTTAGTCCCAAAGCAGGAGGACTAAGTAGATGCCGTAGGAAACGTTTAGGGAGTACATTGGATGTTGGCGGTCCTTCGCTTCGTAGGTCAAGGATAGACCCTTCGACAAGGAGTCTATTGAGATCATGATCCGAGGAGCACAGCCAGCAGTCGGGGCTCTACTTAGCATTCAACCAGTCACCACTTTTTCTGCACTGCTTCGGACGGCCGTCCCTGTTGAGAGCTCACTATGCGGCGGTAGTTTTCTAGCACTCTCTGCATTTGCCAAGCAAGCCACTGCCTCACATAGTGGCATTAGCAGCAGCAACAACAACAACAACAATAATGCCAATCCACCTAAGCGGCGGGATCCCTCCAAGAACACAGTTTCCTATATTAGATCCCCTACTGCTTTTTCAAATGTCCGCCTGCCCCCGCAACGCCATGTAGTGTATGCACCCACACCTACAACTAGAGCACCGCATGCATCACACATTACCCCCATTGCCACACCAGTGTACCCAACCCCACCGGCCAGGATGCGCCCACAGTTGGCATATCCACAGTCGAAGCGACAACGCCGTGTCAGGTGCCACTATACCCCATTAGTGCAGCTGTTGAGCATGATATTCCCAAAGGTCGTGTCCCTGCTGAGGCTGCCTGAGGTGCGCCCACCACCTAATCCACTTCCTGCCTGGTATAACACGAATGAATTCTGCAATTTCCATCGGGTCGTAGGTCACTCGACGGATAATTGCTTGACACTGAGGAACGCTGTCCAGGAATTGATTGACCAAAAGGTCATAGTGATTAGTACTCAGGTAGCCGACCCAGCACCCACACCAGTAGTGGCACAAGCACCACCAGCACACACCATTATAGTTAGTCAGCCTTTGCCACAGCTTTCACCCTCGGGAGCATCTGTTGGAAAAATCATTAATACATTTTGATGATAACAAATGACTATTGATTATTTGATAAAATAATCACTTAAGAAAATCTGATATACTCAAGTACTGAATATAAAAATCATTTATCTAAGGCACATTAATCATACATAAGCAATATTCATATGATTGGATTAATATGCAGTTTAAAGTCCTTTTTGTAGCTTATATACTTTTCGGCAAACCGAATTATTTCGGTATA